>CAVLEF010000174.1:177500-252295 GCA_963661955.1 Leptosia nina | reverse complement strand
GAGTGAGGGTAGTCAACAAGTGAACACGTATTTTTATTTTGATCTCGCGAAAATTTTAATATAATATTATTATGTGTTAATTTTGGCTTTTCTGTACTCACCAGATGTATATTTTCCTAATGTTATAGTCCGTACTAAAATAGTAGCACATCTTATCACTTTTACAAGCTCAAAGTTTTTCTGTTTTCACTGACTCACTTTTTTGGTGCAACAATGGAGGAATTACAAAAATCACTTCAGGATATGTCGGAGAGGTTTGCTCAACAGATGACAGCATTCCAAAACCAGCTTTCAGGAGCAACAAGGTCATCACCATCATCCGCCGAGCCGTCACTATCTTCCTTGAATGCAGAATTTATTTCATTCCGCTCTTCAGTTATTACCTGTCTTGAAAACTTACAAGCCCAGTTGGAAATGCTTTTCAAAATGCAGGATGAACAAGAGATGAGAGATAGAAGAAAGATCCTGTTGTTACATGGTTACAGTGAGTCTGCCGACCTTACTATCGATTCTGTAATTTATAAGCTTTCTGCATGTCTTAAGTGTCCTGAATTGAAACCTGACAGTGTAAGTCGCTGTCAACGAATCGGTGCCAGAAAAGATGCTAAGCCTCGTCCGTTTCTTATAAAGTTTAAAGATATTGATCTCAAGCACAAAATCTGGGCCGCTAAAACCAACCTCAAGGGTTCAGGGCTGACCTTGTCAGAGTTTCTCACGAAGAAGCGACATTATTTATTCATGACAGCCAGGAAAGCTTTTGGTATGCACAAATGTTGGACTAGAGATGGACGTATATTCGCCATGACTCCTAGTGGTTCGCGTCGTCGAATTGAGAGCATGAAGGACATCGAGACTAGTGCACACACAGCTCCTGTTGAGGATCTGTCTCCTTGCTTAGATCCGTCACCAGATTTTCAGAGAAAAGAGTGGATAAACCCCCGCTCCAAGAAGTTGGGTGACGGATAATGGTTTTTTCTTGCTGTTTTGAAATGTACCGGTAATAATTGTATCTCCAGTGCTTGTTGTGGGCATTTATTATACTTTAGTTTTTATTCTTAGATGTATAATTGTTTAATGCACCTTGTTTTCACTTCTTATAACTATATAACAACAATATAACTATAGTATCATATGTAGTAACTTTGTTTACATTCTTTAATATAGTAAATGTCACACTCCGGAATGTCATTATGTTTAATGTCATTGTCAAATTACAGTTACCACAGATTTAAAGCATTTAATTTTTCTTTTTCTAGATTATATAGCATCTCATTCTATTTTGGCGAATGGCCTGTACTGGAGTTAACAATACGTTAAACTATTTTTATGTGTAAGTTAAATTACTGGTGTACAGAATAAGTAATTTATTTAAATCGTTAGGTTAAGTTAATATTTTATATTTAGTTGATAAATTAGGTACTAGCATAACATAATGTTAAATATTCCACAAAGTAATGAAGATAATTTCAATAGTTCTGCACAGTCCTTAAATAATAGTGAAGAATCTGGTCGCGGTGGTGTTAGCGTTCCACGACTGGAGTCATTATTGGCTTCCTCCTTTACAAATTGTCACAAAAACTTTAATGCTGTGCATATTAATGCGCAGAGTATCCCAGCTCACTACACCGAGTTAATTGCATCCTTCTGTTCCAGTCCTGTTCACGCTATTTTAGTCTCAGAATCTTGGCTAAAACCGTGCCTGTCCTCTTCTATGTACTCGTTACCAGGCTTTAATCTTATACGGAATGATCGTGTTGGCCGTGTCGGCGGTGGTGTGGCTATTTATTTACGTTCTGATATCGTATATAACTTGCTTAGTACCTCTCCTCAGCCGCCTCCAGCCGATGCTGCAGAACACCTCCTAATCGAAATTGCTCTTTCCTCGACAAAAATTATGCTAGGAGTTTTCTACTCTCCTTCCTCGCATGTTAACTATTTTTCTTCCTTTGAAAAGACTCTCGAAAATTTCTCTCCGCTTTATACTCACTCTATTATCATGGGAGACTTTAATACTTGTCTTTTGAAGAATGACTTCCGCAGTAAAAAAATTAACTCTATAATAGCATCTTCTAACCTTAATTTACTACCTCTTCAAGCAACTCACTTTTTTCCAGGCGCTTCTCCTTCTCTTCTTGACCTTATAATAGTATCTTCTATCAACCATGTCGCAAAACATGGCCAGCTATCAGCCGACTCCTTTTCGTTCCACGACCTGTTGTTTCTCTCATATACCATTCGCCCTCCGAAGAAGAGGCATAAGATTATATTGCAGCGAAACTTTAACGCCATGAATGTTAATGACCTGAACAATGACGCTCGTATGATTGATTGGGGTGATGTTTTAACAGCTGATACCATTGACAAAAAGATAAATAGTTTTAATGACTATGTAAACAAGCTGTATAACAAACATGCTCCTATTCGGCCTGTTAAAATTAAAATTAAACACTTTCCCTCTCCCTGGTTAACAAAGGAGTTAAGAAGCCTCATCCATAAAAAAAATTGTGCTAAGGCTAAGTTTAAGCTTAACAACAATGACGCCAATCTGGCGAGATATAGATCCCTCCGAAATGAATGCAACAGAAGGTGTAGGGACTCTCAGAGGAGATATTTTTATAAATCCGTTGAGAGCGGAAACACGCCTAAAACCTGGAAGTTTCTCAATTCCTTGGGTATCGGCAATCGGTCTCGCTCAGTTTCAGTATCTCCCAATTTTAATCTTGACTTACTTAATCAGCACTTTACTTCTTCTCCTAAAACTTTCGATCCCTCTAAAAAAGCTGAAACTCTAAATTTTCTCTATTCGCTCCCTAAACCTGGCTATCCTCAGTTTTGCTTCTCTAATTTCACGGATGAAGACGTTAAGAGAATTGTCATGTCGGTTACTTCTAATGCCTTGGGCTGTGATAGCATTGGTCGTGCTATGATTCTTCCTATTCTTGACGTAATATACCCTATCTTAACACATATCCTGAACCATTCCATACGTACAGGAGAGTTTCCTCTCATCTGGAAAAAAGCATACATTATTCCTCTACCAAAAGTTAATATTCCTACTAACTCAAACGATTTTCGCCCTATTTCAATTCTACCCTTCCTTTCTAAAATCTTGGAAAAATTAATACATCAACAGCTTTGTCTCTTCCTCAACAAGAACTCTCTTTTCAATTCTCATCAATCAGGCTTTCGAGCTGGTCATAGCACGATTACTGCATTGCTAAGGGTAACTGATGATATCCGAATGGCTATAGATGATAGACAAGTTACAATTTTGACTCTGGTTGATTTTTCTAACGCTTTTAATACGGTTGATTTTGATGTTTTACTAGCGCAATTACGCTCTCTTAACGTCTCGACTACAGTTCTTAATTGGTTTAATAACTATCTAAGGGGCCGCCAGCAGTGCATTCGGGTGGGTGATACTACCTCTTCGTGGAGCACTGTTACTTCCGGTGTACCTCAGGGTGGTATATTATCTCCTCTCCTCTTTTCCATCTTTATAAATTCAATCTCCTCTCTATTCTCGTGTCGTCATCACTTATATGCCGACGATCTCCAAATCTACACTCACTGTTCTTTAGAAAACATCTTAGATGGGATCAAATTAATTAACACCGATACTCAAGTAATTGTAGATTGGGCAAATTCACACGGCCTTTTAATAAATCCGATCAAAACGCAGGCAATTATTATTGGAAGTCCCCAACAACTGTCGAAAGTAGATTGGAACAATCTACCTCTTATAAGCATACATGGTACCAAGATTCCTTATAGTAAGTCGGTTAAGAATCTTGGGATCTATATTGATGCCACTCTGTCATGGAATGATCAGATTAACAAAGTTAGTAGAAAAGTATACGGCGTTGCAAATATGCTGCGCCGTCTACAAAACTTTTTGCCAATTCCTACAAAAATATTGCTTGCGGAGTCATTGTTGTTATCCTTACTCGACTATGCCGATGTTTGTTATTTAGATCTAACTGAGGAACAAGTAAATAAGTTGGAGAGGCTTCAAAATTTTGCAATTAGATTTATTTATGGTCTCCGGAAATACGACCACGTGTCAGAATTCCGTGCTAAACTTAATTGGTTGCCTATTAGACTACGACGAAACACTCACATCCTCTGTCTTCTTTTCTCTATTCTCTTCGATCCTCGCACTCCTACCTATCTTAAACAAAGGTTTATATTTATGGGTTCTTCCCATGAACTTGACCTTCGTTCCTCATACAACCGTCTCCTTTCTATGCCTGCCCATTCATCTAAATGCTATGACTCTTCTTTTTCTGTTCAGGCTGTTCGCCTATGGAATAAGCTCCCACCCGCGATTAGGCTCTCACAAAGTCTTGACTCCTTCAAGACCAAAATCAAACAACATTTTCTTGAAAGTATTGTCCAGTCTTGATGTTATTGGCTTATACTTTTATTATTTATAAAGTTGCATCTTTGTAAAATCAAAATTAAATCTTAAGTTTTTAATATTTAGTGTGTTAACGTTTTTTGTTGTGTTAGTTCTGATATCAATGTATTTTACAATTTATTGCATATTCTCTCTCATTCTCGTTGACTTTTACTCATTTATTGTTATTTTGTTTTCCTTTTCTTTATACAAAGGTTGCCTGGAAGAAATCGCCATAGGCGATAAGGCCGCCTTTGCACTAACTTTTTTATGTAAATAATTATTTTAGTTTTACTATATCTGTATATTATTTGTTTGTGCAATAAAGTGTTTTATTATTATTATTATTATAGAATAAGCGGTTGATTGTGTTGACATTGAGTCAATCACTAGCCTAGATCTTCATCCTGCGCCCCTCGCTCTTACCACCGTTAACATCCTTAAGAACGTTTCTGCGCAGCGTTTCGCGCTGCCTGCCAAGTTACATCGGCCGTATTGTACTATACGATATTTCATGGTCTGTGGCCTAGGTCTTTTTCTAACATAGCACATCTTGCGAGGTTCAATATATTAAATAGCAATATTTGCAACTACTGTGACGAAGAAGGAGACATCTAACACTATAAGGTCTATAAAAGAAGAAAAGTGTGAAGTAAAAATAAGTCTTGGCTTAAAAGTCTTGTTACCAGGCTATTAAATATTAAAAAAAAAAATCTAACATAGCGATAGGATTTTTTTTTGTGTAATATTTATTGTCCAGGTAACAAGACCTTTAAGTCAAAAAGGATTTATTGGCGTTTAACAACAAACAAATTTTTGTGAACTTATTGCTTAGGTTACAAGAAAAATAACGCATAAGCATAGGCATATAAAGTACGCATCTTATTTAATCTGTGATATGTGTTATATGATAACAGCTGACGGATCCATTAAGTCATAGAGTAGAATAATATATAATAAGCTTAAACATAAACTTTGTTTTGAATTCGTATTTATTATTTTCTTGTAGTACCTGAAGTCGGCCTTACCTATCAAGAATTCTAAGAAATTTTTTAGGTACAGTGCATATAATTGTTTGGTAATAAGACTGGTTTTATATATTTCTTTAGAGGTTAAGTGGGAATGATACAATTTTATTTTTATTTAGTAGTACTTGACGACATTTATTATAAAGTGTGCTATGGAGGAACCAGTGGAGACCCAAAAAGTTAAACTTAATAAAATTGCGTTAAGCGATAGAAAATTAAGGCTCTCTTTAAAATACAGACCAGATATCCTAAAGTTGATCCTAAAATTAAAGCTTTGCTTGGTGAAAAAAAATAAAGTTATTAAGAAGCTGAAACAACAGCTCCATAAGGTAAGAATACTAATCTATCCAGTTAAAAATAAATTCATAATATCCTGAATTAAGGTATCCAACAACAACAATAAGTGTATTGCATTTTGACTATGTGATACTTACAACAACATATGTGGATGTTGAAAGACTTATATTTTGTTTTAACATCTTTATAAAGAAAAATGTAATATTTACAGATTGTAAACGTAGAAAAACATGAAAAAAGTACACAAACAGATAATGCAAAAACTAGTGAAGACAATAATGAAAGTAAAACTAGAAACGGCATTGCTAATATTGAAGATGGTAGTCAGCCTGGTTGGGAATTAGAGGGTGACAATCAGAAGAGTATAGCTGATCAAGTTGCAGAGGTAGCACAGAATGCTATGCAGCAATCTGGAATGGTCTATGTCGAGTCAGCTGGCATGTACTATGATTATAAAACTGGATATTATTATAATTCTGTGAGTATGTAATTTATTTATGCCTTATCCTTGCTCCTTACCAGTATGTAATTATCAAAGTTGAGGTGTGTTAAAATGTTCCATTCAACAGGCTTGATCAATATTGATATATTGATTGATTAAATTATAGAGTGATAACATAATATCATTTTTTATTAATCTGTATTGTAGACATGAATGTTGACCTCAGAAAATGTAAGATTACATTCTATTAAAACCTGAATATAGTTTTATATCTTTGTTTTTCAGGAATTGGGTTTATATTATCACACGGATACTGAATGTTACTATTACTATTCAGACGCCAAGAAGACCTTTGTTTTTCATTCATATCCTGACAGGAGTGCAGAAAATAGTCAACAAATTGCACATTTAAAGAAAAAAAATAAACAAAAGAGGGTAACTAATCTTCCTGTAACATCTAGCTAAAATCTATGTAGATTGATATTTATATTATCTATAATATTAAACTGGATCAGATATAAAACATTAAAAAACTAGTGATAAATGATATATTGCAAATCTATCATGTTGTGTTATTTTTTTTAAAGAATGTTTCAATATACCGTCTTCCATTTCTTTTTCAGGTTGCCAAATCTGATGATGTAGAAAACATTACGAAAACTCTCTCTCAGGTTTCACTCCGAGGCGTCACTGCCTTAGGTAATTAAAGTATAAAAAGTAACTCCCAAATACCAACATTGAAATTATATTACAGGATGACGCTCCAAAACCAAAACGTAAGAAAAAAGAAGTGAGTGTCGAGAAAAATGATAAAAATGAAGACCAAGAAACTCGGATTGAAGAGAAAAGTGAAACACCTCTAGATTTAGAAGATGGAGAATGTAGTGATTCACATGACGAAGATGATGAAGAGCGTGCTGACTCAGAAGATTGTGGGAGCACATCGACAGCCAGTGATGATGGTAAATCAAAATTGGGCTTAATTGCAGTTAAAGGAGAAAATATATTACAACCATTTGGTTTAGTATAATAATGGCTACCAATGGATCACGTGTTTTATTTCCAATGGCTTCGGAAAGAATTATAATTATACATTCTGGATTTTTATTGTCTACCTTTTACACAATTAAATTTTAATACAAACACATAAGTTAATGTCTTTAACTACTCTCCCTCATAGAGATATGAAGAAGCCGTTAAGCTTAAATTTTTTACTTCAGAATCCATTGCAAAGCACCATCCGCCGTGTATGCGAGTAATAGTACGCGAAACGATGTTGCCAAAATTGAAAGTGGGTAGTTTATTCCTGATAACCAAAGATGGCGGTACAGTTGGAAGAGAAGGGGACCACCACACGATTCTGTTGCGAGATCAAAATGTATCTAGAGTAAGTTCTTCATTTAAAAGAGAAACCAACATTTTACATTCAATAATTTAATTATAAATAGTACAATTTTTGTGTTAAAAAATTTACTTTTCAAGGGCTCAAAGCACCATTAATTTTTTTTCAGAATCATTTGGAAATTAAATATGATATAGATAAACAGGCATATCTAGCTGTAGACCTTGGCTCCAAGAATGGGACCACACTGAATGGCGTCAGGATGTCAGCAAGTCAGGAGACAAGTAGCCCTCTGGAGGTGAATACTATGTTGTATATGATTACCAAATACTCATCAATCAACAAAAACTTCAGAAAAGATTTTGAAAATATAAAAATAGTCTTTATTGCAGTTTACGATTAAAAAATATCTTTATATCTATTCAAATAAAATTCTAAACTGTTTAAAACCTGGAATACATTAGTCAACTTATTTTTAATTTAATTTACCTGCTTTGCACGTACGTGCTACGTAGTGAAAGATAGATCCTAGGTTGTTATCTAAAATTGTACTTGATATTTTTTTTCCATTATCGACAGGTAGTCCATGGCAGTACGCTGCAGCTGGGAGAAACTAAACTGCTATGTCACATCCACCCCGGTACTGATACCTGCGGACATTGTGAACCCGGCCTTATTATGGAATGTAAGTATAGATTTTTGCTTCAGTTATATGACGACGTTATACAGGGTGTCCTACACTTATCACTTTACATTTACCTGTGGATTATACTCATTATAATTAAACTGCTTCTGAAAATAAACATTAATTAAAGTTTATTTTTCATACAAACAAAATAAAAAAATCCCTTAATTTTACTAAACCTCCTAAGTTTTGAAACTAACAAAGAAAATGAAAACACGCACTTTGTTATCAATGATTGTCATTTGTTTAGGTGTCTGTAGTCAGACTTTTTCGTTAATTTAAAAAATAATTCTTACGCCTAAACTACTAGGCTAATTATAATGATGTATATATGCTTAAGAACTTCCTAGCCAATCCAATTAAAAAATAAAACGATGTTTTTTTTACAATACTCTCAAGTATATATGTATTTCTTGTTTTGAATATGAACAATAGTTTCTATGGAGAGACAAGTAAAATTTATAATATCTTTAATAATTGCTACTAACATAGGAACAATGTGTTAACTTCACTTATTTATTACTTAATAGACTCGTCCATCAATCCATAAACTAAAGGAAACTAACCCTTACAGCTAAGGAAAAAGAGACTAAAGTGGCATACACGAGGACGTGTAATGTGAAAAGACAGCACGAACTTGAATTGGCTCGATTGAAGAACAAATACGCCCCAAAGTTGTTGGAGATAGACCAAGTCGCGTACAACGATAGAGCGCAGATGCGCAGAGAGAAGGTCGGTTCGTCGCATCACGCTGAAAAGACCCAGAGCAGTGACATCAATACGTAAGTATTAAATATAACCATTTTAAACTGGTTTAAACGCGAAATATATCAAACAATTCGTTAATACGTTTCAATATGTTTGTACTACATAAAACCACCTTTTTCGGTTTGGAAAATATAATAAATCCATATATATTTAAACCACTATATTCAATTCAAACCCAAAAATTGAACGAGCACATCTTAAATACTGTCTATAGTTTACGCGAGTAGTACACATTTAAATAAAACACTTTAACGGTTTAAAACTCGATATATAAGTTAAACTTATTTGACAATGATTTTTAACTTCTCCTCTCCTTATGACCATGGCTGCTGCAAAGCATCTGAAACTTCGGGCCGAAGTTAAAAATCATTTTCAAATAAGTTTAACTAATATATCGCGTTTTAAACCGTTAAAGTGTTTCTTTAGAAAAAAGTGTTTGTGTTAATCTCATAATGAAGGTAACCAGGATTTACCACAACGCTATATTTATCTTAAATCAAAACTAAACAATATTTCTATTATTTACTACTAACTATGAATCACATTTTATAAACTACCCATATTTGCTATTTGTTATTAATAACTGTTTATTAAGTCCAATTGGTGTCTAATAGGTTCATAACGCCAGAGAACAAGGGATTCAAGTTGCTGCAGAAGATGGGTTGGTCGAAAGGCGAGGGTCTCGGTAAAGACAGCCAAGGAAACCACGAACCAGTGAGTCTTCTCTTTTGTTAGATTTTTTGACTTCTCAAAGGAACATGCAATTTTGTTTAAGCATGATAAATAGCATTATGGTTGGGTTATTTTACCCCCCATCTAGTAAACAGAGTGTTTGTCTGTCCTTCTTTATCATAAAAAAATAACATAAACACAAGTTAAACGTTTCTGCACGTAGGGAGTTGTGCAGATATATTTCTGTGTCCGTTTCAGTGAAAGATTTCCATTTAGGCACTGGCAAGTAGTAGTAGTAGTAATTACTCCTTTTTAATTGTATAGTGAAAAAAAGTTTGTCTAAATAAAAACTACCCCTAGCTTTATTGTTCTGTAATTGCTGTTACTAGATGGTTTACTAAGCTGTTAAGTATTTCATATATAAAAATAAAATTGACTATTCTTTTAAAAATCGAAAATAACTAAAAAAAAAGTTTGGCCCGGGCAGGATTTGGAACCGGCGTCGTCAGCGTTCCGTGCTGTTGCTTTACCAATTGAGCCACTGAGTCCAACTTTTCCAACTTATTGATACATGCAACTCTCGCGCATTGTAATTTCAACCTGCGAATTTGAAAAATATTAAAGTTGTCATTACTTTGTCTTTTTAAAGTCGCATGCGCAATCTAAAATTGTTGGAAAATTCTTTAAAGTAATCGTACATCAAAATTCGAACGAACAAAACTAACGAAGTGAATTATTATATCTCCATTAACGTTTGACGTGACTAATTAGTACGTCTGAAGGATATATTTAGGGTGTCCGCAAAAAATGTGCGCAAAAACGACGACAATCTCGATTCGGAGTCGCTTAATTTGGGTGCAGCAATTTGCATCTCCTACCGTCTTGCGCGTTAAGGCGACACTGCGCTCGGCGTCACGCGATTTTATCGGTACTAGGGTAACCCAATATGGTGAAATATTAAATAAATACAAGTAATTTAATTTATTTTCTAGTAATTTCAATTTGGCTGTACGTCTGTAGGTTGCAAGAGTAATCATTAAATAATAACTTGTAATAATTAAATATATTTCGCGGTTTTAAACCGTTAAATTGTGTATTACTTGTGTTACTACAGACAATACTTAATGGAAAAAATTACTGACACCCTACTCATTAACAGAATCATTTAGATAGATGGTTAAAAATATAAAATGTAAACATCCCAAAACGTCGGGTCCTAGTTAAAAATGATCTGACTAATATATTCCTCGTGATAAACCGTTTAAACTGTTCTAATTATATGAACTTGTTACAATGATATTTTAATATCGACCGATTTAATTTTTTTCCAAAAATATAGTAAATATATATTGTATATGTTGTTTGTTATATGCAGTGAAATTAAACAAGCTTAATAGTTTAAACGCGTGTTTCTGAATAGTATAATAGTTAATTAATTATTTTTATAGAACCTCATGACGTTTCACGACTCGCCTTAACACATCAATAAGTCGTCGATTCAGTATGACCCCCTTTTTTTTTTTTTTTTTTTTCCCCTTTTTTTTTTTTTTCTTTGGGCCGCCCCGGGCCCGGGGGGGCCGGGGGGGGGGGGGGCGCCCCAACCCAAAACCCCCCCCCGGGCCCTTTGGGAAAAGGGGGGTTTTTAAAAAAAAAAAAAACAACCCCCCCCTTTTTCCCCCCCCCCCCCCCTTTTTTTTTTTTGGCGCCGGGGGGGGGGCGGGCGGGGGGGGTTTTTTTTTTTTTTTATTTAAAAAAAAAAAAAAAAAAAAAACACCCCTCCCTTTTTTTACCCCCCCCCCCCCCCCCCCCCCCCCCCCACCCCACAAAAAAAAAGGGGGGGGGGGGGGGGGGGGCCGGCCGGGGGGGCCCGCCCGCCCCCCCCCCCCCCCCCCCCCCCCCCCCCCCCCCCCCCCCCCCCCCCCCCCCCCCCCCCCCCCCCGCCCCCCCCCCCCCCCCGCCCGGGCGTTTTGGGGGGGGGGGGGGGCCCCCCCCCCCCCCCCCGGGGGGGGCCCCCCCCCCCCCCCCCCTTTCTTTTTTTTTCTTCCCCCGGCCCGGGCGGGGGGGGGGCGGGGTTGGGGGGGGGGGGGGGGGCCCCTTTTTTTTTTTTTTTTTTTTTTTTTTTTTTCCCTTTTTTTTTTTCCCCCCCCCCCCCCCCCCCCCCCCCCCCTTTTTTTTTTCCCCCCCCCCCTCCCCCCCCCCCCCCCCGGGCTTTTTTGGGGGGGTTTCCCCCGGGGGGGCGCCCCCCCCCCCCGGGGCCCGGGGGGGTGGGGGGGGGGGGGGGGGGGGCCCCCGGGGGGGGGCCCTTTTTCCGCGGGGGTTTCCCCCCGGCCCCCTTTTTTCCGGCCCCGCCCGGGGTTTTTGGTGGGGGGGGGGGGGGTGGTTTTCGGGGTTTTTTCTCTTTTGCCCCCTTTTTGGCCCCCCCCCCGCCCGGGGGGGGGGGCCCCCCCGGGGGGGGGGCCCGGGCGCGGGGGGGCCTCTTGGCCCACGAACACTTTGATTAGACCGTTTATAAGAGATTAATTATGGGGATAGACGCGCAATCAAGAAGTGAATACGATTTTCCAACGATTGTTATAAGTAGAATTATTTTATCTTTAGCAGCGAGACCCTAAGAGGTGCTTTTTTATTCATTTTCGGTAATAACAGGGCAGTCTGTAGGTCAGCCGGGCTGTCTACCTGCTCATTTAAAACAATTTGCTTATTTTTGGCTGCGTTTCGCATTAGGCTCGGGCGGATGACGGCCAGCCATTAACTTGCGTCCGGAGACCAGACGGTGACGTCCTGGACTTACATACGCCCTGTATAATTACTGGAGAGAAACCTACATAAATTACACACGATGTATCTTTATGCTTCAGATATCTTTTGTAGAAGAATAACGTCCGACATTATTGCACTTCAAACTTTAGAAAGAGACAGCTATGTAGCTGAGACCGTTGTCTCTGTCACACGCGATTATGACATATTAGATAAGGTTTTAACCGACTTCATAAAAGAAGGTTCTTAATTCGATTAGTATTTGTATTCGTATAATTAACTTTGATAATTCTTCTTTTGTTGGAATTAGGATATTTTCGTTTGAAATTACCCCCGTACCTTGCAGAATATATTGAACCTTCGGTTCAGATTATGGCATCAAATTTAGTGCTGGAAGTTATTAAAGCTCACCATCACGTACTGGAGCAAATTAGTGGATCTAAGTTTTTAAAACCCTGTCCTATGTGAGGAGACCTGTGCCCACTTGTGGGACTAATAGGGTAGAGCGCACATTCGTTTGTTTAATACTGTCTATAGTTTACGCGAGTAGTACACGTTTAAATAAAACACTTTAACGGTTTAAAACGCGATATATTAGTTAAACTTATTTGTAAGTGATTTTTAACTTCGGCCCGACGTTTCGGATGCTTTAAAATAAAATAAAACCGTTAAAGTGTTTTATTTAAATTCGTTTGTTTGTCTAAATTAGATGGTGGGTGTCGTCGATAGTCTTTCTTGGTTAAAGGTTTTTGGAAAGATCATTTGCATATAATACCGAAACTGTGGAATAAATCTAAGATAATATTATCCTCGTAATTTAAGGGTAAAACAGATAATAATAATCAGTCATTTGTCGCGGTGAATTAATGTGTTGGGAAAGTAAACTTTGGGTGGGATCGCGTTCCTTTATTTTTCAGCCATACGTTTGCTTTGTCTGCCATCAATCATTCGTATAAGGATTTAGGATAATGAAACGTTGTTATGGTGTGTAGGCCTCGCTTATAATATTTATGATTGTGCAAGCCGACTTTAACGAGTTTGGAAACGCTCAGTGAATTATCTGACGACGGAAACTCAAGTTCTTGAATTTAGGTCTTGCAATATTTCATTTGGGTAAAGGTTTTTTCTGTCTTTACAAAAACCTTTTTTAGGGTTCTGTACCACAATGTACAGTGTAAAGAGTTTACTCGTTTGAAGGCGCTAATCACAGGAACTACTTGGTTGAATTGAAAAAAAAAAATTGTGTTTGCTTAGAACACTTAGAGGAAGACTTCAGGCTGCGACTAATAGGAGTTCTGTTGTGTGTGCTGCAGAAACGGTTCTAGAAACCAAAAAATATGTATAAAAGAATGATTCTTCTTTGAAGGATCTAAAAAAATGTCTAGGACAGTATATTAGAATAAAACACTTTAACGGTTTAAAACGCCATATATTAGTTAAATGCGCACCAAAAGTGTAGCAGCCATGCAAAAGCATCCGAAACGTCGGGCTGAAGTTAAAAATCATTTTCAAATAAGTTTAACTAATATATCGCGTTTTAAACCGTTAAAGTGTTTTATTTAAATATGTACTACTCGCGTAAACTATAGACAGTATTTAGGACAGTATGTGTCTATCTTTTGAGAGTAACTCGCAAGAACAACGGGACGCGGACAATGTCGTTGGGGATCAGTTGACTTATAAAGCTGAGGAAGTTGTAGATCTATCTACAACTTCCTCAGCTTGTGTATCACGATGTATACATTCTTAGTGAGAATTACGCTTGGCCGTTTTATGTTAATGTTTTAAGTGCTTCTTCTTAATAACAACATTTTGTCACGGATATCAACATTGATCATCCTTTAATGTTTCCGATACGATCAAAAAGTGAATTACCTTATATACAAATGTTTGATGCTTGCAACAAAACATATTAATGTTATGGTCCTTTATTTAACCGTGGCTCATGTCTTGCTTTTGTAAACAGTCGTTATTGTAAAGTTGATACTTTTTTGTGTAATAACAGTTTAAGAGATAAACGATTGTCTTTTGACATGCTTGTAGGTTAAATACTATCTATAGTTTACGCGAGTAGTACACAATTAAATAAAACACTTTAACGGTTTAAAACGCGATATATTATTTAACTAATATATCGCGTTTTAAATCGTTAAAGTGTTTTATTTAAAGGTGCTTGTAGGTTGCTATATATAGCAATGCAAGTCTTGATTTGAAAAATTATTTTTGTGTTGTTGGTTAGAGAATCGATTGAGGAAGGTTATAAAATATGAACATAGCGAGCGCTGTGACTAATAGGAGCGAAGAAAAAGCGGGAAATGTCGAAAAAATGGAGAAAATTATTCATTCACGTGGGTTTCCATTGCGTACGCTGCAAAAACGGTTCAAGATACCCGAATTGTGTTGAAAAAAACGATATCTCTTTAAATGATCTAGAAAAAACGTCCCGCGATAGTAAATGTTTATATTTGAAGATTAACTTGAAAAAACGACGGGACGCAGATGACACCGTGGGTAACTAAAACGCTCAGAGTTATAGAATTGCGCAGGAGGTTTGCACAAAACAAAAATTGATACCCAAAATAACTATAGCCTACAAAGTAGCTGACTTAGACTTGATAAGCGAACTAATGTATCGTGTTTTAAACCGTTAAAAGTGTCTATAAAAAATATAGATTTTTGATTTAGTAATTAGATATTATAATATCCATATTTGCGATTTCTCTTGACATTGCTTATTACAATTTACATAAAATATTCTATTTCCTAATAGCGACGCCAAACAAGAATCCTGCATATAAGTCAACAAAGTTGCACATAAGTAGTACTAAAACATAAGTCCATACCACCGTTATGTCTATTTACCGAACCGATTCAGATAATTTGTCGTGTGTCAAGAGCGCAGCCGGCCAGACCAGGCCAGACCAGCTACAATGTAGCCGATCACGTTTTGCACTTCATATTTCATCGTCCGATCGAGATAATGCAACGCTTGTCAAACTTTACGACACCTCTTACGTTAAATATTACATAGAACAGACCAAACGATGTAAGGTTCATATTGTAACCATTTAAATTAAATTAAAAGTAGATTAAATAATTAACGTTGGGTCGTAGTTAAAAAAAAAAAAACCTACTCTAACAAATATAGAATCAATAAAAACGTTACAGACTCAATAGCATTTTGTATTTAATGTTTTTTTTTTTAATTTGATGCGTTTCGTCGATTTTACTTTGACTGCACAAAGTTTTACTCTTTTTTTACTAGAATCATCATTGTTATGAGTATAAATGTCAAATGTCAGATGTCAAATGCCAAGTGCCAAATGCAAGTGTCAAATGTTTAACATTTTTATCTTTTCCAGCCATATACCATTTTGAATATTGAGAAATACACAGACGAACCCGAAATGTGATTAGGCTTAACGGCATTTTTACCTGTGGACGGTGGTTCGTGCCCCAAGAGAAATTTCGATATTCCTACCACCCAATATTCACATTTCCAGACGAAGTCCAACATATTTAAGAAAAACTATAAAATGATTGTAAGCATGTTGGACTTGGTGGATCAATCCACGACCTGTTAATTATTAGCCATACATTACGATTTTACCACGACTATCAAACTTTACTTCAGTGGTGGGTTCTAGCGTCAGACTTCGTACATTGTCGAGCAATATTTTGTGACTTAATTACAAAGGTGCTCGAATTTTAGTAACATGTCAAATGTGTCCCATTAAATTGGCATTTCTTGAGTTACATTAAATGTTGAGAATCATAGATGCAGACATATAAGATGAAACCATAATATGCATCATTAAGTTACCTACTTGCGCACAATATAAGTAAATTATCGTCGAGATTAGATGGCCGCGTTATAAACCCGAGCCTGGCCCTGCGGTCGCATCAAATGCCTTTCGGGTGATCAAATTATGTTAAAACTTGTGCATTTACGTCTTAGTGTGTCACCGCAGGATTTAACTACGACTAGCTGTGCCCGCGACTTCGTCTGCTTAGAATAGTTATTTTTGGCACCACTTTATTTATTTTTTTCAAACAACCTTTCAGCTCTTTAAATCGGTTACTGCCCATAACGTTTGACAGCGTCCCATCGTTTTTGCTAGTCGCGGACATTACACATGCTAGATTTTTTAAAGAAAAATCATTCTCAAATAAACAAACAAACAAAAAGTATAATACTAGCATAGATATTGAAAGTCACAAAGCAGATACTTGGACCTATAAAACTTATTTAATTTTTAAGCGGTTGTTCCGAGACTCGCTAATAGAAATTTTATCAAAAAATGTTAGTGTCGAGTCAAAATAATAATAAATCAATTCTAAATGTCCAAACTCAAAATCGACAGTGCAGGTTATAGTTTTTCATAACTTAACTAATACATATCGTGTTTTAAACCGTTAAGTGTTTTATTTAAAATGTCTGTCATGACGCTATTTTTATAATCCCTACTGAACGCAGTGTAATAATGATATGCAAATAATGCAACCTATTGTACGTATGTCAGACACATGAAATGATTCCCAGTCGGTCGCGAATGTGTTTTTTACCTTTTACGGCGAGTCATAACTCGAAATCTTGATCTGCGCTGGCCCTTAACCCGTCTGCGATGTAACTTGTCATGCACTTTCCATGTCGAAGTTTGCGCACTCAGCGTTATCTACTTGACATATAACGACACCGACACGATAGTCCCGATATTGGAAGTTTTATCTCAGATAGTCAGATATAGAAAGCTTTTCGTCATAACTCGAATATTCCAGACATATTACGAATTCACCAAGCTTCTTCTACCACTAGCTTCTTTTTGTAATAATGCAGCCACGATATGTTTAAGCTAATTCGTTTGAATGTCATGACATCAAAATTACTTTAAAGATTTTGTGCTTTCTAAGCTGTGCCGGCGACTTCAATTTTTTTTTAAAACACTTCTCTGTTTTTTAAATTACAGCTGTTACGACGTCTGCGTTCCGTCGTTATTGCGAGTTAATCTTCAAAAGTAGACAATCACTTTCGCAGACATTTTTTTAGATCATCATTTAAAGAAGAATCATTATTTCATACATATTTTTTGGTTTCTTGAACATTATTTTATCATAGATGGATTCTATTCTTAACGATACTTTTCTTTGGGAATGAATAAGAGAGAATCATATATTACTAGCTGAGCCGGCAAACGTTGTTTTGCCATATAAATAATTTTACTAAAATGTCTATTAAAAAATAAGAGTTGATCGTAGAAGGGTGAAAATTGAGGATTGTATCTATTTTTGTATGTTGTATCATAAAAAAATAGAAATTAAAAATTTTGTCTAAAAAATAAAAAAAATTTTTTTTGGGTGAACAACCCTTATCACTTAGGGGGATGAAAAATAGATGTTGTCTAGGTCGTGTTAGATGTTTCTATTCTCAGACCTACTGAATACACATATCAGATTTGGTGAAAATCGGTCGAGCCGTTTCGGAGGAGTTCAAGTTCGAACACCGTGACACGAGAATTTTATATATTAGATTAATCTTCAAATACTCATCGTTTTTATTACGAAAAACTTGGGATGTATCGTGGTACTAAAACTTTATGAATATAATTTAGTCTCACAAATTTATCAAGACAATCCTGTTAAGCCGAAGCGATATTTCGTGTGGTAAAAGTATCAGTTTCCGATGTCCCAAGTTTGGGTACAATTTTATTATCATCATGATTGAAACATTAATGTGTCTATTTTAAAGGTACGAATGCGTTATAATGCAAGATCACCACTTATCAGATTTGTTAAGAATAAGTAAGGATTATATTATGTTTTATTATTATCTTTATGACCAAGGAAGACAGATAAGCTTGGGGTTCATCTGATGGTGAAGGTCTCAGCCTGATTACATCTAATTATACCATCAACATATTTTGGTTTTGGTAACCTTTAAAAAATGCACACTGCAACCGAGACGCATATGCGTGACGCGTGATGGTAACTCGGACACAATCTATTGTAACCCGTTTAGAAATATCCATGATTCCCAAAAATACTAGGCCTGCCTGGTGGGAATAAAACCTACGACCCGATTATAAGACGATACTCACGAATTCTATTGCTATTCAAGTAATAAAAAAAGTTATTCTTAATAGATAGACATATACTGTCGCGTGCATTTCTTTTTTTATCGTTCCACTTTCACACATAGTTTTTCGTCCTTCCTCGATAAATGCTTTAACCAACATTCAAAAGAATTTTACAAATCAAAGTAGTTTCTAAGATTACCCTGTTCAAACAAACTAACAATTGTTCAGCTTTATAATATTAGTATAGAGATAAAAAAGTATCGTCAAACCTTGACGTTTTAAATACACAGCATTAAGCACGAGCAATCTAGGTTTCGAATCCAGAAAACATCATACATTACTTGGGTTCAGTCTAGAAGTATATTTAACGTTTTATCTATTAAAATATTTGATTATAATAACAACTACGTAAAAGAACTTAGCAGTTTTTCGTATCAGAAATTTACTACAGACATACCATAGATAATTACAGATTATGGAGTCAAAACTTTTAAAATTAAGTGAGTCTGCTGTACAAGTGTTCTGTTAATGTTTATCTTTTAATTAAGAGAACGAAGACAGTGCATATTGCGTACATTAGCTTGAAGGGTCGCATGCTGTCAAGGGTGGATGTTAGAGAGCGGTCTGTCGCCTCGGTCGTGCATTCCAAACATTTGTGAGTGTTGTGTCAACATGCGCATACGCAGCCCAGTGCACACTGTACGCTAATGTGTTTAAAATTCACGAGTACACTCGAGTACCGATTTTGTTTTACCCTTTCCCGTTCCAGAAATAATAATGTACTAGTTGTGGCCGCGACTTCGTCCGCGGAAAAAGTTATTTTAGACATCAATATTTGTTTTTCTAAACCACCTCACATCATTTTTATAAATTTTAGCTGTTTATGAGGTCGTCCGCGACCCGTCGTTCTTGCACGTTAAGTTAAATTGTAAATAGATTAACTAATACATTTCACAAAGTTTTTTTATTTAAAGATTAAAGAGAGTAGCTTATACATTTTTTTTTTCAATAGATACCTTTACTCGGGTATAAAGCCGACCCATTTTTGTGTCTGTCATTAATCGATTTTATTTACAAGCAAGTAGTATTTCAGATTTCTGTGCATTTTCAGACTAACACTTTTAAATTTTCTCGGGTTTCGAACGCAGGACCTTAGCAACGCAATGTCACACATGCTTTTGACCATTGAGCCACGGCGGCTCAAAATATAAGAATTTAACCTTTTGAAGCTATCATCAATGATTTACAGAATACTCGTAGATACATGTAATATGAACTTATCACTGAATCTTCTATTCCAATGTAGTTTTGTTCTACTTATTAATAAGACCACTATCGTAAGATGGAATTTCATCCTTTTTTACGCACCTGTTATTCAAATGCCGTAATATTTAAGTAGACGTTAGACGCGTTTTAGACGGGCGTCAAAAAAGTATGCAAATAGATCGCCAATTTTTAGATTATAATTCAAAATAATTTCTAAGAAACATTAGAGAAACGTGAAAAGTCCCAAAATTATACTTATTTAATGTGCGCGAGTGGTATAATACTTAAAAAATCAATTGAATCGCGAAGTAATTGAATTCGTTAAAATTCGTCGTATTAAAATTAGAAACGTCAAAACAATATTTAAAAAAAGTCATATAAGTCGCGTTTGTATCTGTTCAAAAGTCGTTAAATTCACAAAGATCTATGAAAAATATTTTTTTACATATTCTCATTAGACAAAACATTTAACCGTTAAAAAAGCTAAACGCAGATGTGATTTATCTATGAACAAAGAGATGGCGTTAGCATAGTAAAATTGACATTTGACAGGGCGTCCGCCATTTTTACTAAGCCGTCTCGAAAATAAACTTATACACTCTTATTACAAACCAAGGGACTCAGTCTGAAACCTGGTTTATTTTAAATCCTTATTACAAAACGATGTTTAACGTTTGTGCTGGACTAAGTATGGTACTAAGATTAATTTATGGTTTAAGAGTCAAACCAAGACTCCGCAGTTCGGGTTTAAACCCGGTTTAAGTATCGATATTGAATAATAATTTAAGAATCACGTTTATTTAAAATGTCCATTGTATTTCCGTTCTGCATTCGCATGTAACCGTCTGTTAACTTAATACTACAAGACAAGTCTTTACAATTGTCAACGTAATCAAAGTAAGTATCGCCTGAGTGCAGCCGTACTCCAACTAATAAACTGCAGTTGACAAACCGAGTTTATTATAATCATTGTTTTAATATGATGACGTCACTTCACATTGTAGACGCACTTCTCAGTATCAAAAGTTGTCACGAACAATTCATTCAAACCTGACCTAAATTTTACCTTTGACGGGCTCGGTCTAGTGGTAGCCATGTATGGCTAATAATCAACGGGGCGCGGGTTCGATCCCTATCGGGTCCAACGTGTTTCAAATGTTTCAATTTATATTATTTTTTTAACATGTTAGATTTTGTCTGGAAATCTGTATAGTAAGTAGGTGGCAGGCATATAGGAATTCCATCCGGGTCACGAACAACCGTTTTCGTTTCAGTCTGTGGATTTTCCGAATATCCAAAGTCAAAATACCGACCACTTTCAACGATTTAAAACCAGATATATAAGATGCATGCGTTAATATGTATTTGTGTTGACTTATTGTACACGCAACTTTGATCACGGAGAAGCGTTTTAAACCGTTAAAATTGTTTTATACAGAACTAAAGTACGATTTATATTTATCGATTAAAGCAATATACATTGCAATTTAAAAATCGAAAATAAATTGAAAAAATTTTCGACTCCGGCAGGACTTGAACCGGCATCGTCAGCGTTCCGTGCTGTTGCTCTACCAATTGAGCTACCGATATAAATATTAATATTAATGTTAAAATATTAATGCTTTCAAACAATATACATTGTACAAAAGTTGCATTCTGAAAGCGTTGGGACTTCTTTTATTATAAATTCGGTTTCCATCCCACGCTGACAATAAACTTTATTTTGGGACTTAAGTCTTAAAATTTGCACATTTTTTTCTTTAACACAGCTTCGCGACCGGTTCGGAGTGAATAAAATGATATGGCAAATAAATGCTTTCATCAATCTGCCTAAAGTCAATCTTGAAAGATCTTGTAGTGTAAACTTTGGTTCAAAATATTAATTTCCATACTGCAAAAAATATGTCTGTAGTTTACGCGAGTAGTACACATTTAAATAAAAATCGATTATAAATTGAAAAAAATCTCGGGCAGGACTTAAAGCGGCATCCTCAGCGTTACATATTCAAATAAAACACTCTTTATGGTTTAAAATCCGAAATGTATTATGTTAATTTATTGACAATATAGCATAGTCACGGGGGCACTGAATATGGTGTCCCTAATGTCGCATAGTACATTTCGCGTTTCAAACCGTTAAGAGCGTTTTTTCGAATAAAATATATTTAGGGTTCCATGAATCAGTATTCTTCTCTCATTATCCCTATATATTAACATTTTTTCTTAATACATATGAAGCCTTCATGACTCCATTTTGTTACCTTGGCGATGAAATGGAAATGTTTGTATTATTTAATAAAGATGCACCCCCCGATCTGTCTTCGTTATTAACATTCGAATTTACAACCAATGATTTACAATTCAGGGCGTTTTCCAGCTGTTAAAGGATTTTTTATGACGTGTTTACAGTCCAGATAATCAAAACTAGACCCGTTGGTTATTGTCTGTTCATAGCTACTATTAGTAACTAGACCAACAAGCTTGTCTACACATTTAAATAAAACACTTTAACGGTTTAAAACGCGAAATTTACTATGAGACATATATCGCGTTTTAAACCGTAAAAGTGTTTTATTGAAATGTGTACTACTCGCGTAAACTATAGGCAGTATTTGTCTTCACATATTGTCTATGTAAGAATAAGAAATAACATAACATTCTTATTCAAATAACATTACTACTTTTCATATAAACACATTATAAAACACTTAAATACGTCTCGAAAATTTAATTATCTGTTTCGAGTTAAATGTTGGAATCACATTTCAATCAAGCGTCAAGTACTTAAATTTTGTTTTATATCACCAACCTTTTTATGGTCCCTCTTCGTGTTTCTTAATTTATCGTCAATTAATTGATTGGCTTCTAATTACAATGACCTTTTGAAAACTATAAACAAGGAGGTTTTATTGTTTGTTTGTTACAAACGTTACTTTTTCTACATTTGCTAACCTTAGGAATAGTAAGACCTCTTCGAAATTATAATCAGTTAAGATTCTCAAAAGCGTACAAATTATCTATTATATCCTTAAATACTGTCTGTAGTTTACGCGAGTAGTAATCAATTAAATACGGTAAGCATCCGAAACGTCGGGCCAATAAGTTTAAGTTATATACATCGTGGTTTAAACCGTTTAAAGTGTTTTATTTAAATGCTTATACCTTTATATATTGGAACGATAAAGAAAAGAAAAACTAATATTCTACAACATACTACCACTCTCAACGTCTACAAATATAGAGATTTGAAATAAAATTAAAATTTAGCATTTTAAACGCGAAACATTAACTTATTTTTTACTGTGCCCCGACGTTTTGGATACTTTGCAGCAGCCGAGTAACGAGGTCGAATCGATAATATTTCGCATTTTAAATCCTTAAGTGCTTTTAATATGTCGAAAACTGAAAACTACTCGCGTAAACTGTATGTACAGGATGTCTATCTTAGTTTTATAGGATTAATACGTATATATTATTCGTTATACGTACCCGTATTTAAAAATATAGCGGTCATTACGAGAGAACGTTTTAATAAAGTATTCAATTTGTTAGGCTATAAAAATAATACGCCGCCGGTTAAGTAATAACAAAAGGCCGTATTAAAGCGAATGCAGACAGACTTTTAAAAATTCATGTATTTTCAAGTTCACCTTGGCTCATATCGCAGATAAAATTTTAAACCTCGGCTACAATAACGACTTTTTCAGTGTAATACAGAACGTATGAGTTATAGAGCGCGTTTAGGAAGTATGGCGTATTGGTTCCGTAATAAAACAATATATAGAGGTCGGCGATTTGGGAAATAAACGTGCTTTTATGTCATGAAGATTTAAACCTACTTATTTTCATAAGGCTCTGAATTAATCTGCTTCTTGTAGCTTCAGTAGACTTTACGTGATTGTAAACAGACGAAAAACAATTTGTCGGGCTCAATTGTCTACTGGTAGCGATATATGGCTAATAATCAACTCAGCTACGATCCCCACCAAACTCAACTAAGTTTTTGAAACACTTTTCTGAAAGATATTGGACTTCGTCTGAAAACTAAGTGGATGGTAGGAATATTTATTTATTGTAAATATTTGTTTTTAATTATTTGGAGTAAATTAGAATTTTGCAGAATCTGGGTATTGAAGAATGCTTTACACTGATGCATGCTTAGTGAGCCGCGCTCTAGCTTACAACACTTTCAAGTGTAAACCCATTACAATATTTTCTATTAAACCGCCCGCCCGCGCGTTATTCTGAGTGTAACTTATGAAAAAATAATACAATACAATAGTCATATTCATGCCGTTTTACTTAAAACATTTTACGTCTTTTAGCACGTTCTCATATTCAGCCGTCCGTGTCGGTATCGTCTCGCGCTTAAAACGTGCAAATTATTGTCTCGACGTATTTAAATTGAATTTTTACGATTGCATTTATCGATATGATGTTCGTTGAATGTAAAAACACGGAGTACTTGAGCGTATACCGAGTTATCTATTCTTGAGTGACTTTTTTGGAAATAACGTATCGCTTTTTATCACTTAACAGATATGGTTTGGTTAAATCAGCGTAAGCTTGTAAACATACCTGCATATTATGAATATCTATAATACCGCGAATAAATATGAGGTAGATAGTAAAAATACCATAAATTCCGTTTCCGTCCACAGATGAAAAATCAAAAAACTATAAAATTAAATCGGTCCAATTTGTGGATAACCGGATGTCAAAGACCAAAATAAATGGACAGTGCCTTCCTCTATTATAAAAAGGCTTATTCCTACCATTTATATTAGACTGAGTACTCTCAATTCCTAGAGCAACTGGTACTTTGTGTCTGTTCATATCTCGCTAATATAATTAAATTCTTTCAATCCCTTGATCGTAGTATCTAAGCGGAGTAAACTTCTTCGAAGGTTTTCTGGTATTCGTTAGTTTGCCTTCAATGTAGGGCGTATTATTATATTCATTATTTATTTATCAACGCTTTAGGGTAATAAGTCTCTTTGTTGCACAAAGACATTAATAAAAAACAAACGAGACTTATGTACCTACAAAAAATATGATGTGCAATGGGAGGCCTTGTCGCTAACAAGCGATCTCTTCCAGGATGAAAGAAGAGAAAGTCTACGGGAAAACGATATATGTATTATTGTTAGACTACAAGAGAACTAATATTTCTATTCTTATAATTCTAACTTTTATACATTTTTGTGTATTGTAACAATACGTTTCTAAAAGTCTATTGTTATTATTAAATATTGTTAAAGTAACTTGCCCTAAGCCTCAAAAGTTTTTATACGTATTTCACTAAGGAAAGAGGAGTTTTGAATAAAACGTGTAATAAAAATGCTTCTCTATTAATTACATCGCAGGTACCGTTCATAACATCGTCGCTCGTAAACCGAGTTGGTCATGAAGACCACTTCATATGCAGATGTAAAATCGTTTCAACTTCATGGTTATCTGAATCTCAGGTCAAATACGACCACATTTGTTTTAATGTTGTAAACATTTTATTACTAAAAAGTTTATATTAACTTAATATTATAGAATTGTATAATCGTAAAGTAACGTTTTGACGGGCACGATGATGTCGTGTATTCGATTTTAACCGGTTCCGTCATGTATCTAATTCAATTTATGATTCTACTGAAAGACGTTGTACTTTGTCTAAAAATGTAAATATTAAACGGTGGCAAGAATATCGAAATTCCATCCGCGTCACGAAGCACCGTCTACTGTAAAAGCTGTGAAGTTTATTCGCGTTTCGATTTCAGTCTACAAATCCAATATAGGTCCTCTTCGCATCTTGTTTAGATGTTATTGCCTCAATCACATAAAAAAACAATCCTCTTTGGTAAACTAAATAACGACGAAGTTAGGAACTTGTTATTCGCACAACAACCTATTGTTTTCTGTTGTTCGTGTTTAAACAATCTTTGTCAAGTAAACTATACCTAGATACAAATATTTTAAAACTCAACTAATTGTAATAATGTTATCTGTATTTTGCAACTGGAGAATGAGACTAGAAGAAGATCCCATAAAATCAGACTTCCATTCGCTCGCTTTTTCTCCCTCGTTATATCTATACTATATATATTATAAAGCTGAAGAGTTTGTTTGTTTGTTTGACCGCGCTAATTTCAAGAACTACTGGTTCGAATTGAAAATTTACTTTTGTGTTGGTTAGAGCATTTATCGAGGAAGGCTATAGGCTATAAAACATTGCCCTGAGCTTAATACAAGCGTAGGCGTTGTGACTAATAGCAGCGAATAAACAGCGGGAGATTTAAAAAAAACGAGGTAAAATTATTTGTGCCTGGGAGTGTTCGTTGCGTACGCTGCGAAAACGGTTCAATACGGTGTATGAAAGAATGATTCCCCTTTCAATGTTCTCAAAAAAAAGGCCGCGACAGTATTTGTCTATCGTTTAACATTATCTTGCAAGAACGACGGGACGCGAATTAAATCTTGGGTAAAAGCTTAAATTTGTAGAGTTGAACAGGAGGTTTGCAAAAACAGGCTTAATGCCCAAGTCGCTGTCTCAGCTAGTTTGCAATATAACTGAATTTATAATTATAGTAAAATGCGAATCACTCGCAGCTTCTCACTATTTTATATTGCTTACTATCCTTGTCAAATCACGATGCCTGTTCAAAGGGAATACGTAATATAATACTTAGTGAACGTGTCATTAGATGCATGAATTCATGTTTTTATAGAAGAACACGGTTACAATATGGCGATATGTTAATCGTATAGTTGCTTTGCAAAAGGACGTAAACTATGATTTTGATGTCGCTTCGATTTCACGACGAAGAAAGTTCGTTATAAAACCTATTTATCTACATTTACAGGTTAATTAAAAATTTCACGAGTAGGGTTTTTATGACGTCTAGCAAATAGTCTTTTTGGTATAATGGTAGCAATATTTGCCTAAAAATCAATGGGTCGCGGGTTCGATCCTAATCTATTTATAATTTTTCTGCAAAATTATGGACTTCATCTGGATACTAAATGGGAGGTAGGAATATCGAAATTCCGTCACGAGCAATGATCCACAGACGAAAAAGCGGTAAAGCTTAATCGCGTTTCGATTACAGTCGGTGGATTTCCGAATAGCCAAAGCCATAATAGGTCGATAACGCATCTTGCTTAGATGTTATATGGCTGGGTCTATTTCCCCTGATGCAAGTGGATCTCATGTTTGTCTATCTTCCTGTATCATAAAAAAAGGTTTTTTGGTACATACCGAAAACTGATTTGTCAATACTTTGCTTTGAGAAGAATGATAACCCGTTCCTACCTTGTTACACTTATTCATTGTAATTGGCAGATCAGATTTCTGTGCCACGCCTGCTCAGCGAATAATACGGTATTTTTAATAGTTCAAGGAATATAGTAACCCGTAAACCATTTCTGTTTTTGCACAATTGAAGAACAAATCACATAATGTAAACTGTTTTCTTAGAACAGAGGAGGATAAACGCAATTTGGATATTACTTTGCTAGAATGAAATTGATATTGTTTCTTAAAACCACTAGTCACGGTTACAAAAATCGTTCTCGCAACCGCCAAGTGGCAATTTGGAATAATTATCGCATATAAATTCTTGGTATTTATGTAAACCTACAATAACTCATCATTTAAGGGAGATAATTGTTGGAAAGCGAAGTATTCATCTTGAGCTCATTTTAAATGTCTAGACGTCACCTCGAGTTGGCGCCGAAGGTTTCCAGAAACACAATCGGTGTTCGTGGAAATCTGAACGCGCAGATTTCTTTCTTACAAATTTGTCTTTTCCGAATTCTTAGTAGGTATCTAAGAACTACTGACAGTGCACTGAAAGTAAACTGTCTGTAGTTTACGAGAGTAGTAGGCATTTAAATAAACACTTTAACGGTTTAAAACGCGATATATGTAAGTTAAACTAAATAATTTTAACTACGGCCCGACGTACTGTAGTTAACTTATTTACAGTTTATTGTAACCCTGTCCCCGGTGACCACGGTTGCTGCAAAGCGTCCGAAACGTCGGGCCGTAGTTAAAATTATTTAGTTTAACTTACATATATCGCGTTTTAAACCGTTAAAGTGTTTTATTTAAAACTGTTAACTTTTAAATAAAACACTTTAACGGTTTAAAACGCGATACGGTTTAAAACTTTGTTGGTCCAATTTCAACACGGTTTCAATCATATCTATCATGGCCGCACAAGAATAGT
Organism: Leptosia nina; assembly: GCA_963661955.1. Classification (NCBI taxonomy): domain Eukaryota; kingdom Metazoa; phylum Arthropoda; class Insecta; order Lepidoptera; family Pieridae; genus Leptosia; species Leptosia nina. The sequence continues at coordinate 224,343 of CAVLEF010000174.1, read as the reverse complement.
TAGTACGTAGGCGTTGCCTAGGTACGGGCAATTTACATTCCGCTGATTGACTACGTGCGATATGCTACTTTAAAACTTATCTTGTTTTCCTCGTGCATTTATGAGGTCGGCTTTTATTAATTTGTGTTTTACAAAATGCATAATATGCTGCCGACGATCCACATCAAGCGAATGCCTTCGATAGCCTTATGGGGCAAGAAGTAGTTTCTCGAGAATTTATGAAACTGTTTCACTACCTGAGCAGTGTGTGGTTACGAGTTTCCTTTTTAAATTCGCGACGCTGTTTTTACATTTTGCTAAAAATACACAACTTGGCACGAATTGGCACCTTATCTAGTCACTAGTAGTATACTGTACAGATCTGGCAAACATTGTTTTGTTTTACACGATTAATATTATTATGTAGATACAACTGTAACGAATAATTGTTAATAATGCGCTAATATCGACCAAATTTGATTGCCATATAAAAAACGATTAAACATGTCTTTTAAACATGTTTTGGTTTGTTGTAACTGTTAAGATTTCTTCACTCATATTGGACAGTGATACTTTAAGCCTTTCTTTCTTAATGGTATATCTAATACTAAAATATTTTTTCTATTATTTCAAACTCAGTATTTTCTGAGACTTCAGCTTAACAATATTAGTATAGATTATGTTTTTAAGTAAAACACAGTGATTTCTAAGTATTGTATGTATTTGACGGGAGTAGTAAATAAATCGCGTTTAAAGTTTTTAAACACGTAATTAATTAGTTCCTTTTTTAACTATTAGCAATAATTATGAAACCTTTGGTCACGGCTATCGTAAAACAAAATTGAGTTTTAAACGCAAAAAATCTTCTCTCGTTTTTGATTAAATCAATTTTAAGTATCTGAGGTTTCCGCAAGTACTTACTTTAACTGTTTAAAACGCGAAATGTGAACAGCAACCGTGGTCACGGAGGACTAAAGATTAATGTCCAAAGTCCAATCTGCTAAAGATGGCGCTAGCGTAACAACCGAAACGTCGAGCCTTAGTTACAATAAATTGTAAATAAGTTAACTAATACATTTCGCATTTTAAACTGTTAAAAGTGTTTTATATACCTTATAATTTTCCTAAAATCATTTATATAAAGTGCCATCAAAACTGGATGCCATATTCGCTTATGCTAATTTATTAAAAGTCGTAATTAAAAGGAATTTTATGACGGCCATTCCGGCACGGACGGCACCTTTTTGGCGCCATTTTTGGCAATATTTATTACTTAAATAATCGCATTAAAATTCCAGAAATTAGTGGCATTGCAAATTGCCGATAGGTGCAGCTGTGTTGTTGGATAATTCTCACTGTGAATATTTTCGACATACTCAATATTGTGAATTGTGTAACTGCCCCGTCTATGTATGTTTTAGCACCTAGTATAAAAACGGTTCATCTTAAAAGATGTCCGTAAACCGTTTAGTTCATTTAAGAGGAATCATTCGTTCATACATAGTTTTCGGGTATCCTGAACCGTTTTCGCAGCGTACGCAACAGAAACTCAAAGGTAAATATTTTCTCAGTTTTCTTCGCTCTTATTGGTCGCCTGGTGTTTTATAGCCTTCCTCGATAAATGATCTAAACAATACAAAAATAATTTTTCAATTCCTGAGATGGCGCGTTCAATCACAAACTCTTCAGCTTTATAATAAAGCTTGCCAATTCGCATGAAGCAGCGACACTTAAGCGAATAATTGCACTAGCGAGATTTTTAAAATAAAAAATGGCGATCTAATCTGTGCAATTTAAATAAATCACTTTAACGGTTTAAAACGCGATATATCAGTTAAACTTATTTGAAAATTACTTTTAACTTCGGCCCGACGTTTCGTTTTAATATATCGCGTTTTAAACCGTTAAAGTATTTTATTTAAATGTGTACTACTCGCGTAAACTATAGACAGTATTTAATCTGTGCAATGTCAATACATTGATTTAATGTTGAGAGGACTGTTTACATTTCTTGTCTTATGTTGGTAGTACATGTAAAATCTGTATGTTTTTGTTTTCCCGCTCTCTGCATACGGATCGTTGTAGAAAGTATGACGCAATATATAAAAAGAACTTGATCATTTAATTAAATCTCGGCCTTTTATTTCAAAATAACTTCAGTTTATGGGCCCAGTCCGTAATAAGTGAGAAGTAAAAACGTTACGGTGTTAATTGTTACTTTTCAGTATCTATTTAACGCGACTAAATTTTTAGGTTGGCATTGACTAAGCCATAGATGGAGTTGTTTTGAATTGTTGCATTGACCCGCTTGGATCACCACACACCGGTCGCAGCGACAGGAAATCTCCACTTCCGCTCGTCTAGAAATGTTAGACTTGCAGACGAAAGAATACCAGTCTTACGATATTCATTATTTCTGTAACATTTGCTGACTACGTTATAACAAAACTAACCTTAGTTTATTTTATTTCCATATTTGAAAAGTGTATTTTTCACATATGGAATTTAAAATATGTATATATATTATAAAAAATATATTATTTAGGCCAAAAAATTTACAACGCGGGAGGGACTTGAACTGGCATCCACATCGTTCCGTGCTCTAACCCATTGAGTTACCGTGTCTTTATATAGATATTTTTAGCGAATCCAGCAAACATTGTTTTATCGTTTGCAAGATTAATATTATTGTTAATACAACTCTAATAAATAATTAATTATTGCCATTTATTAGAGTTGCATTAATTCTTACGAGTTAATCTTATAAGATACTACTTACTGTCGCAAACATTATTAGATCACTTAAAGACGAATTATTCTGTCATACAAAATTTTGTTAGAGTATAATATCCATTCACAAACATATTATTTTTTGTGGTGTCGGTAAATTAATTTTTTATTACAATTTTGATTGCGTTTAATATGGCGTCAGAAAATGGTTTGCAACAAATTCATCCTCTGAAACTTTTTGCGTCCCTAACTACCTAGTATTATTATGCGGTCGGTTTTTACACTTCTTCACGTTCGAAGACTTTCGATAAGTAACTCTTGCGGCTTATATTATCTCGGTCTCTCACTGTGACTGACTGACGGTGTGTGCGTGCGTTTGACGTTGAATGTAACTGATGCGTACGCGCCGATTATGGTCTAGTGGTTACAGTTTTTATGCGAGACATGATATTGCTTTGTAGGATGTTCATGTAACTAGGGAAAAACGAAATGTTACGTTTTTAACCTTTTTATGGAGTAACATTGAAGGATTTATTTTCCTTCTACTTCAACTAATATGATAAATAATAAATATAATTATATTTATTGAGAATTACAGCAATTCAGTTTTGATGTGCAAAAGGGAAATTCCGCTTCCTCTTCCGTGAATGCCCCCACCTTCACGAATGACACTTTTCTATGTCCGTTTACTAATCGAATTTTTTTACAGCCTAGTGTGGTCGGTGAATGATCAGACTTATGTGTCCTGCCCTACTGAAACATTTTATCGTTTAACAGGGATGCGAACTCAGGACCTCTTAGGAGCGTAATACTTTGCGACGCGGGCAATATTTAAATAAAACATTTAACGGTTCAAAACGCGATATATACATTAGTAGAAGACTCGGTCTCCCTGTGCCCATGGCTGCTGCAAGCATCCCAAACGTCGGGCCGAAGTGATTTTTTTTAAAATAAGTTTATCTAATATATATCGCGTAAACCGTTAAAGTGTTTTATTTAAATGTGTACTAATTGCGTAAACTACAGATAACACGTTGAACTTTTGAGTAACGGAGGTTTCGTTGGTCTGGTAAGCCTTCTTAAATAAATCACACCTGCGTCAGGCTTCCGAGCTGTTCACCATTACTAGGGATCATTCTATAGTCTATAGTCTAGGTCCTATGAATCCCAGGCAGACCATCGGTCAGGCTGTTCTTTATTCATGACCGTTGTGTCTGAACTGGCACCACAATATATTCGAGTTTTTTCCCGCAACCTATTAATGAGTTCTGACACGCGCCATTAGGGTTGACAACGCATTTAATCAAATGTCAAATAAGTTTTTTCTCGTACAGCAGGCGTAAACTTTCTTTGCTCTTCAATGCAGAAAACAATAAAGCGAATATATGATTCAAAATTAAATACTTTGTTGTTTGAACATAATCGAACTATTGGTTTATTAGTTACAAAAGTACATTGATAAAATTAGCCGTAAGTAATTAAAAAAAAAACAGTTTTATTCTTTTTATTTACCAACACTTGAAACGCCTAAGCTAATTACATAAAATATTTAAGTGAATACACTATTTAAAACATTTGGACACAATTGTTACCTAATCAAAAATTAAATCGATATTGTTAAACGAATGTGTAGCATGGCGTTACGCGCGAGAAAACCTGGGTTCTTATTAAATATTTAGAAAATAATATTTATAGAAATTTAAAAAAATATACTTTAACGGTTACACTTATTTACCTAATATATATCGCGTTTTAAACCGTTTAAGCGTTTCATTTAAATGTACACATTGTACTCATGTACACACTGACTCGCTTAAACTACAGACAGTATTTTATATATACATCAGTGAAACAGACAGACATATGCCCCTGCCGCACCGAGAAACGGGGCTTTACAGAAATTAAAAATAGTTCTATGTACCCACGTTGAGAAATCGCCATTTTTTGCCCGATATGGATAATTAATTTGACCGTTTTCTTTCTCATTTCGCATTTGAGCAGCAGTTCAGTAGTCTTATTATATCTGGTGATGCATGAACGTCGGTAATTTATATTCTCGAGGGATAATGGAGTAATAATTCTATGATATAATTACGCTGCATTGGTAATAGTGAGTTTGTTGTTTTATGTCCTGCTTTTCGTTCAACAAAATCTTATATCTCTAATCTATACAGCCACTAAGTAGCAAAACTGGGATTCGTATATTACTTACGTTATATACATACGAATTCTGTCTGTAGTCTACGTGGGTAGTACACATTAAAAAAAAACTAACGGTTTAAAACGAGTTATAAATTAGTTAGACTTATTTGATCACGCTGTGGTCACGGGTCTCCCAGTGACCATGGCTGCTGCAAAGCATCCGAAACGCCGGGCCGCAGTTAAAATAATTTTCAAATAAGTTCGACTAATATATACCTCGTTTTAAACCATTAAATTGTTTTATTTAAATAATTATTAGTAGAACTAAAATAACATAATATTTTTCGGTTTTAAATACTGTGTCAATTCAGAATCTTTAACAGTAAATCTCCTATAAAGAAACTAAGAGTAATTCTTTAGAAATGTTTAATTTTTTAAATTAAACGTATAAAAAAATGTTTTCTGGGTTTAAACCTTCCCAAGATTTGACATTAGAAAAGACAAAATTTTCTACGCCCTGTGAAAAGTGCACGTATATACAACCGGCGAAATTATAACGTCACGCAGTCGTATATTTTTTCGCAAGTGTATATTCATTTTTTGAGTATATTTGAGTATTAGTTAGTGCTTTTAATACTCTTAAGATTAATTATCTTAATGTCTGTGAAATTTTAAATTGTCAATTTTTACGTGCTTCGCGCCTTTGAAAATTAAACAGAGTGTTGATATTATGTCAAATTGTTCACAGATACCTCTCGTCAGCAACGAGGGCAAATCTGGTCTGGGTGCACCTTCTATGCCAGAAGCACCCACCGGAAGCCTTGGTCCTGCTACCCTTAGGCTTGCTGCTAGGACCAAAATGCTCCAACCGCCAGCCAAAGCATTCCAAAACGAACCTGATGATGACTACGAATAAAATGTTATAATTTATTAATTTTAAGTTTTATTTAAATATATATATTTTTAAAATAATTCGCTTTATTATCACTTTCACTAAACTGTCATATATGTATATATTGTTAAAAGTAGAGATGGCACGAGTACTCGATTGATACTCGGTACTCTGCGTACTCGGCGGGTTTTTTAATACTCGTACTCGGCCGAATAGCTCGGTCATACTTTGTTTTTGAATAACGAGTATACTTTATTGGGGAAAAGCAATATATTTAGGTAGATATAATTAAAAAGACCGTGTTATTACAAACGTATTTATAAGGCATTATGAAATCTTTGAAATTGCAATTAAAAAATTAAAACTATGCTAATGAATGAGTAGTAATGAGACAACATTACGAGAAGATGAGAGCGAGCCGACGTCTTGACCGGCGCAAACCTGTTTCTACTTCTTTACACACGCGAAATAAGAATTTGATTAAACTGAGTTACTCGGCCGAGTAAAAGAAATGAGCCGAGTAAACTCTGTAGCCGTTACTCGTCGCATCTCTAGTTCAAAGTATCTGATATCAAAACAGCGTATTAGTGGCATTTAAATTGTAAAGTTTTTAATGGATATTTTTACATAAAATCTCTTTAAAATAAACAGGTTTTCATGTGGCAGGACTTCAACGCTGTTAGGCGCGCTCTAATTGTATTTTTTATTTCCTAAGAACCTATACATTTTTTTCTTATAATAGAAGCTTACATTGCTATCAACAAACTCGTCTAATTAGGTATTATGTTTTTGAACTAACCACGAACCAAATAAAAATATCACTCAATATTATTTAAGACCTATTAGTCTTTGAAACCAATATTTATTTCGAGCCACATTTTTTGCAGACTTGTACTAAGCTGGTAACATGCTACAGGGAAAGTCACTTCCTTCCATAACCAGTCCCGTCATCAGAACTATCATTTTCCGTTTTGACTCGTAAGAAAATATTCTAAGAAGCCATCAACACTTTCTACCTGCGCCCACATTCAAAACACACAGGATGACTAAACTAATCGTTCGCGTATTTTGAATCTTTACCATTTTTTTTATATATTATAGATTTCTTATTCTTATATACAAGATAGATATACTAATAATACATAAGATTCAGTGTAAGTTCGTTAGTTTGAACACTGTTCAAAATGCTATACACATATACAATCACACACAATAATCTGAAAAAAGTGCATGCACGCAAATCATTAGCCTAAAGCCTTCGTCGATAAATGCTCTAACTACCACAAAAATATTTTTTGAATTATGTATGAACTCGTAGTTCCTGAGATTAGCGCGTTCAAATAAACAAACTCTTCGGCTTTATATTTAAGTATATACTGTTGTCAGTTTACTGCATGCTTTCCTATCTTGATGAGTTTTATTATTTGACTGGTTATTTATTTCTCTCTTCCGTAAACAAAGGTTGCCTAGAAGAAATCGCCATAGGCGATAAGGCCGAACACCACATAACGCTGTCGATGCGGGTTCAAGTCCTTTCCATGTCGTAAGCATTTTTTTCAATCTAAAGTCAATTTTTAATTTACATTTTATTTTTTTATATTACACAAGTACGTAATACTTGAACTGCTGTCTTTAGTTTATGCGAGTAGTACAAAGCATCCGAAACGTCGGGCCATAGTTAAAATAATTTCCAAATAAGTTTAACTAATATTTGCAACTTTGTAAACCGTTAAAGTGTTTTATTTAAATTGAGCTACCGAGTCAGTCCTACCGACTGACTTGGTCGCTCAATTTTAAACGTGATAACACATTCCGTCTTGGCGTTATGCTTACGTTTATAGTCTGTGTCTGTGTCCGTGGTATCACGAAGCTTAGCACCGACCACATAATAGTCCTGATGGCGGTTTCGCGTGCACCGAAGCATGCCAGCTACAAGTCCAGCGTTGGGTGATTAGCCAAACATAAAACACCGTGATTGTAGCTGGACATGCATTTAATTCAAGCTGTTTCAGAAGCACAAATACCGAAATAAAAACTTAAAGGTTTAAAACGTGAAATTACTAGATGACTTATTTAAAATGTTGCAACGTCGGGCCGTAGTTAAAATAAATTGTAAATAAGTTAACTAATATTTTTCGCGTTTTAAACGGTTCAAAGTGTTTTTATGTGCACTACTCGTAAACTACAGATAATACGTAACTTATAGTATAGTCTCTAGCAATTTTAATTTTTCTACGCTATTTGCATTGGATTAAAGTAAAAAGAGACTAACTACCAAAACTACTTACGTATAATGAAGTATTGAAATAAAACAGTTTTAACGATTTAAAACGCGGAATGTATTAGTTACCTTCTTTTTATTTTGTTTGAACTACGATGAAGTTTTTAATATTTTGTTTCTATAAAGTTCTTAAAAACAAAACATATACGCTTTTTGTAATTATATAATTGGATTTTTATATACATCTTTTATATTGCTAAATAAGTCAAAAATACTCTTATAGATTTATCTTTGGAGGAAAAAAATTAGAAAAAATATTTTTAAAGACGTGAGGGACATAATTATACACACTTAATAATAAAAAAATCGAGTTTTGAACATCTGCTATACTCGTGTTAGGTAAACTTTATTTAAAATGAAGTAAAGGACGTTAAAATAGACATAGAATATGAAGTAATTAAAATGAACTAGTAATATAAAAGCCATAATTTATATTTTATAACTAATTAACTTAAGATTATGATCATTTGATCTCACGATAAGCATTAGCAATTTAGATTTTGCGTTGGAATGCGTATACGTTTATTTTTGTAAACGTTTCGCACTTTTTTTAGTGTAGTATTATTAATTATTATATATGATCAGGCTGCTACCAACAGCAGCGAATAAATAGTGGAAAATGTGGAAAAAAGGGAAAAACGGGGAAAATTATTTATCCTTGTGGGTTTCCGTTGCGTGTGTAATATGTATTTATTTTAAGATTACCTTGCAAGAACGATGGGACACGAACGACGTCGTGGGTAACAGCTGTATAAAGATAGTGTTTTTCTCTCTACAATTTTAAGTTTATTTATTTATTATTTCTTTACACACACAAATATATGCGTTCATTTCATGTCGTACAAAATTTTAATTACTACTTGTATCAATTACGTTAAGAAGATTATTTGATATTTCACTCCATTACTCCGTGAAAATATCAACCCTTTGGTGTAGAATATTAACGACTCGTATTGTTTGCGTGATGAGAGCCCTAGCCATCAAGTTGAAATGCGCGAAAGGCACAACCTGCAACCTCTACACAAACAGTGATCTGTCCCATAAGAGTAACACGTTGGGAAAATAGAAGGACGATATTAAAATGCATCTTTATTCGCTCGTAAATTTTTCAGCGGAGAAAGTCCGGGCTGACCTCACGGCGGGCAGGTGACGCCGCGGGCATTAGTTATGCGTCGGCTATATACACCGTCTGCGCTGTTTCCTGTTCGCCAGTGTAACACCCCACTCACCCTGCACCTGTAATTAAGTCGACCTCGACTAAAACTCACCCACAGACCTCTTTTTGTATAGACACGGTTTCAGTTACAATAATCGTTTTATTTTAGCTGTATAATCTGTTGGAATCGATATGGGGCTAAGACGCGCCAAATGTGTGGAACGATCTATATATCCGTTCAAAACAGAAATAATGGTTTAAAATGCGGAATGTATTATTCAACTTATTTACAATATGTTTTTACTGTCTGTAGTTTACGCGAGTAGTACACATTTAAATAAAACACTTTAACGGTTTAAAACGCGATATATATTAGTTAAACTTATTTTAAAATCATTTTTAATTTCGGCCCGGCGTTTCGGATGCTTTGCAGCGGTTGTGGTCATGGGGGGAAGAAATGAGTCGTAGTTTAACAATGTTGGAAGTAAGTTAACTAATGCATCTCGGAAAAGTGTTTTCTAACTAACGTCAATACTTGTATCTGGTGTTGTTTATGTAAATATTAAGCACATAAATTGATTATTATTCAATCACTCAAGCAGTTGTATTATTTAACTATGCAAGACATACTTGTATATATGTATAAACCGCCTGGAGCTAAATGGTTGAAAGTATTGCCAGGCATTGCATTAAATCCTGGATAATAGATTGTGTCGGCACAGAAGTCTGACAGACTATTTGGCTGTCAAAGAACCAATTAGTGAAACGGGCCCAGAAATGCGTATCTTCTATGTCCACGGAGGTAAACGATTCACTATTTATAACGTTAGCAAAATTCAGAGAAGTCAATATAAAAAAATATTTTCCAAATAAACCAATTTATCGGTCAAAAAGTTACACATTACCGATCACAACTTCGGTCGTATTCAGCAACACAAAACAAAAGAAAAACTATTTATTTATTTATGTGGTTCTATAAATAAATAAAAAATATACATTTAGAGTCAAATAGCATACAGTCAAGTTTACTTATACATAACATTTAACACCAATATTTTAAAGTGGTTGCTATAATAAGAAGATTTTATTGAATAGGGTCAGCTGTAAAATAACTATTAATTTTACTCGTAAACCTCAAACATACCTGGACAGTAATAAAATTTATTTCAAAGTCGATCTAACGTTCAAACACTCTGATTGACTTTAGCTGTCCGTATATATTAACGAATGTTCCAGACACACTGAACAGACACACATCAGTGTCCGGTTTATTGTTGGTTTTTATTTACTAGCAAGTAAATATTGTCTGTAGTTTACGCGAGTAGTACACATTAAAAAGGAAACTTTAACCGTTTAAAACGCAACATGTATTATTTGAACTTATATGAAAATTATTTTTAACTACGGCACGACGTTTTGGATGCTTTGCAGTGATCACGGGGATATATATCGCGTTTTAAACCGTTAAAGTGTTTTATTTTATAACTAGCAAGTAGGTAATAACTTCTGTGCTTTGCCCTGACCTACTATGATATTCCGAGATTCAAACCCACTGAATACAATGCTAGTCATGTGTTAAGTGCTAAGTAACGATAAATAGAGAATGTTATACATCTGTAATTTAAGGGCTCGTTGGTAGAAATGTATGGCTAACGATGGATCGTGGCTTCGATCTCCACGCAACATTTTCCTAATAAATTTATAATTTTTCTGATACATATTGACTTCGTCTGGAAATCTGGATATTAAATGGCTGGTAGAAATATCGTAAAACCGCCCGGCTCACGAACCACCGGCCACAGAAAGGGCCGTCAAGTTTAATCGCGTTTCTGTATCAGTCTGAGCCAAAAAAAAAACCAAAATAGGTCGACAGTTCATCTTCTTTAAATCTTATATAGCTGGGCTATGTCAACCACCATCACGTGAACTCTATCATAAAAAATAACATTGAAAAGAAAGAACGCCCGTGTATTACGCGGAGACGGCGTAATACACGGGCGTTCGTTCTTCTTATCGGGATCCGGTACGTAACGTAGATATTAACGCTTCTAAGAAACGTTGATACGTAGTAAGACTTTATTACAAACATACGGCTCAAAAATAACCTTTCCCGACTAAACAAAACTAAAATTAGACGATAAAAACATTAATCTATGAAGTCTGTGTCTGGGTTATCTTTTAAGTGCTTTAGTATTATTTTAATTGCATTTAAAATGTTACTTTAGTCCGAAAAACAATTGAAGACAAACATTTTTGACTTTGTCATCAAATTCGAGTCTTCAACTTCTTCTTCTTAACGAAGGGTTGTCTTCTAGGCAATCAAAAATAAATGTCTGCAATTTTATGTCTATAAAAAACCCTTTTTTCCTTTTATTCCTGAATAAACGCATATAAAGTAAAATCCCGTTTGCCCCCGTCCGACATGGGACAAACTCATTTCTGGTCCCGTTGTACTAGACGGTATTATTGACAGGTAGTTGATCGGACTTAAGTCCCCTGCCCAAGCCAAACAATCTATTTATTCTCCCGTATTCGAACCTAGCACTGCTCTCGCTTAACGCAATCTTAGGCAGTATGTTATACCATTTAACTTTAGAGGTGGTCCTAAAAACACATCAACTAAAACAGTTAAAAAAGCGAACTATATTAGACTTCCCTAGTCCGTGACTAGATGCCATAAGAACGATGTTTTGTACTAAACCATCGAATCTTCAGGGTGTAATTAAAATTAAATGTATTTCACATTTTAAACCGTTAAATGTCCTTTATTTAGTATGTGTTTTTGACCACCTCCGTAGCTAAATCGTTAAAAGTAGGTATTGATTAGGTAACCTAGCAGTGAGCCAAGTGACAATATTTGGTCTTTTGTTTCTTATATCTCGTAACTACAGACAATTTAATATATTATAATTTTTAATTCAATTCTCTCAAAGTTAAAGTCATATTTCGAACGTAGTCACGATATAATTTAATTTAAAATAGAGATTTGTATAAAGCCAGTCTGGTTTTAATTGAGTCTAAATCTGTTCGCAACAGGTGCTCTGAAGGGTACTCCGCTGTCGGCCGACGCATCCCCTGAGCTCGTTCGAGCCACATCTGTTAACATGCCCATATTATTAATTCAACTGCAACAATGTTGCGGGCAGAGATACGGCGGGCGTATGTATGAGCCTTTATCCAAACCCAAACGAACGTGGTTCTGTAGTTCTTATTTAGAGTAAGATTTTAATATATTTTATGTATTTGTAAATTTTAAATCAGTGCATAGATAGTTTTATAGTCGTATATTGTACTCGTAAAACGTACATTTTAACTGCCCATAACGCATAATATATTAAGTCTTTAGTTTACGCGAGCATATAAATAAAACAATTTTAACGGTTTAAATTATGAAATAGTTTACGAATAGGCTGTAGTTTAAATTTTAGAAAGGATCGCAAATATATTTCCCATTTTAGTTAAAACTTTTAAATAATAAGTAAGACGCGCGTTTTGGTCTATTTACAAGCGCTGTAGTCGTCGGGGTATGATGGATATTTTTCGCGGTTAAAACAGTTAACACTGTTTTATTCAATGTGACTCGCGTAACCTACTCGAAAATTGAATACTGTTTGAATTACTCGTATTAACAGTCAGCCCTATTCATTCATGACCGTTGTAGCTCTAGTATCGAAAAATAAGTACGATGCGTTTGTGCGGGTTAACAGGTGCACATCAAGGTCGCTGGTGGCAGACGCCGTAACCTCCCACCGCTTCTGACCTTCAAATTGATACCCTTTCAACTGCCCGGTGAAAGTTGTAACAATGTTTAAGGCTGCGGTCTCCTAAATTGCGATTTTTTGCGCACAGTTAGGTGATACGTATTTGCTATTATTATTTTTTACAGGCTGACGTACGCAAATAGTGGCATGCCAAAATATTCAAAGCCAAAAAATAGGTTGACAGTATACTACACGTTACTACACTTTACCCTACATTAAGTGAAAGTACTTGTTAGTCCTCCGTTTGTCATAAAGACAACAGTTGTGAACTTTAATATTTTTCACATGTTATTGCACATGAAGGCACTATATAAATTAAAAATCGTAAATAAATTGAAAAAAATATTCGACTCGGGCAGGACTTGAACCGGCATCGTTTTTCTACACTTCATCGTCGAATTTTTTCAACTTATTAATACATGCACCTCTCGCGCAATTTCAACCTTAACAATTATATTATTATATGTTAATCTACAGAGCTGTCAACGTCTTTTATCTTTATATATTCGGAAATTCACGGGCTGTAACCGAAATCTAATTTAACTTCGTGACTTTGGCGTCTGTAGTCGGTGATATGGGGCGGAATTTCGATATTCTCTCTAAGATGTATGACCTGATCAATAGAATTTAATTAGTTTAAAGTTGACTTTATCGCGGCGTACCGCATCGCACTGTCGGCGTTTATTGGAGACTGTAGCCTTATTACTTTTTTGCGAGGAAAGCCGATGCCAGCCGCAATGACCTTCGAATTTGATACATCCGTGAAAATTTTGGAGAAACTTGCGTGAAGTTATGCAGAATTGGATTTTTTTTCGTTTTGTGTTATGTAACACTTACACAACACTTTTTTCTTGCGTCCAATAAACGATATACATAAATATAGCTCAAAATAAATAATACTCTTAAACGGCTTAAAACTCGAAATATATTGTTAATAAAACACTTTAACGGTTTAAACGCGATATATTAGTTAAACTTATTTTGAAATGATTTTTAACTTCGGCCCGACGTTTCGGATGCTTTGTAGCAGCCGTGGTCACGGGGAGACTAAAGATGGAGGATGTCTCTGACGTCAAAGTAAAAAATTTCTTCGCTAGCCATCTGTTCCGTCGAAGTTGGTATTTGGCGACCGTGGGTCCTTGGAATTGTTAATACTAATTTGACTTTGGACGCTGTATAGCAATTGTTTTAAACCGATAAAATTGATTTTACAAGAACAAGCGTTAGTTACAGACAAATACGTCTAATGACAGACATGTCTGTTTTCTGGACATTGAAAGACTTGCTAGCTGTGTTCGCGACTATGCGCGTGGACTGATTATATTCGGTTAAAAAATATTTTTGCAAACCTTATGCTGAAAAACATTTTTAAGATCATTTAAAGAGGAAACATTCTTTTTGTGTTTTACCATCGTGTTATATAGCCCAAAGCCTTCCTCCGACATATAAAATATTTTTTCGTTTCGATTCTAATTCCAGTAGTTACTGAGAGTAGCACAATAGAACAAACAAACTCCCTAGCTTTATAATATTAGTATAGATTATTTTGGTTTATATTTATTCCTTATTTTACGGTTCCTGTATCTTACAAGATCGTTACTTATTTTATTCTTAAAACTGCTTTAGTATTTATATAAAATTTCACACTAGACTAAATGTATATCGAATGGATAGACCGTATTCTATAACGGTAATTATTCTGGAAAATCACTCGAACAACTATGATTGTCTGTGAGCAACGATCTCGCAGATCCAGTACGTATCTCCTAACGACATTTGATCTATCCTTTCCACGGATGTAAGAAGATTCTCACGCCTTTTTTGATATGCATATTTACTATCATTATTATCCATTATAACAATGATTGATTATGCTATATTTTACGCCTTTTTAATCTACGTTAGGTTAAATAAACAATTCGCGCATTTTATTCAAACTACATTTAAATACATATTCGCAGTCTGTAGTTTACGTAAGTAGTGCATATTTAAATAATACAATTTAAAACGCGAAATATATTAAATAACTTATTTTTAATTAATTTTAAGTACGATCTTGTTCTCAAATTCTTTTCTTTTTCTTTTTTATTCGTTTTCTTCTGAAAAGTAATTTTTTCATTACGTTTGTAAAACCAATCAAAAAATTGCAGTTAAATAAGCTTAGAATTTTATTGCAAAAGTAAAAATTATAATAAAACAAAATCAAGATCAATCGCTAACTGTTAGTCACTAACACGCGCTAAAACATAAAAATTTTGTGACTTGTGTAACATATTATACAATCTGCTATAATGTGTACACGGTTTCTTAGCCTTGAAATCTTCTATCTCAAGGACGGTCATTGGCCTATTGTTCTGTAGGTATGCTATTACGTAGTGCCTCACTACGCTAGCTAGCCTTTTATCCTGAATGGAAAGAAGTTTTTTTTTCAATATTAGAGAGAGATGAGCCGTATACCATCTCTAAAAATGCACAGACTGAAAGCGAAACGCGATTAAATTTCATGGCTATTTTGTCTGTAGACGGTAGTTTGTAACCCAGATATAATTTTAGATATTTTCACCTCTTATTATCCAGAATAATATCCAGAGTTTCCAGATGAAGTGCAACATGTTTCAGAAAGTTCTGTTGGACCCACGACCCAGGTCTATTTTAAAATAGTTATATACCAAGACCGATAGCCTAACAAGCCTTTGGAGCATGGGATACTATCTACCTCCTAAGTCCTACCTTCGAGCTGGTAAGAGAAATTATGTAAGAAAAATCCTAACTATAATTGTTATTTCCTTCCATCCAATTCGAACCAGGGACCCCAATTTGCCCAACATTACACCAACAAAACTGTCGAGAGTAAGCAAGTGGCCGAATTGAAAAGTCATAAATCATTCGATTTCTGTGTCTAACATAACAATTACCACGTAAGTTGTGATGACGGATTTTAATGACCCGCATGACAAACAAATTGTCGCCGTTGATATAGTTTCGCTAGATATACAATCAAAACGGTGGAACATACATTTTTTATGTTATAATTATGATAATGGAGGACAAACAAACAGCAGGCTCACCTGATGGTAAGTTTAACTCAGTCATATCTCAACAAAATGCGCTGTGATTTTGTATATTCGCAAAATTCACAGCCGGAAACCGAAACGCGACTTACCGTCTTGGGGACCGTGACCCGTTCATGCACTACCGAAAGGTTCGTTTGTCGTGAAAAAAAAAGGAATGAAGATTTAAAACGCGAATTATATTAGTTACCTTATTAAAAATTTATTTTAATTTCCAAAGTTCAGGCTCTAGTTATTTAGTATATCTAGTATTTTTGCTGCATTGCTTACAGTTTCTTTTCTTAATTAGCTTAATATATGTATTAAGCTAATTAAGAAAAGAAACGTTACAATGATTTTGATATAAATGCATGTGGACTTAAGTCTATAATAATAAATTTTGAATTCATTTGTAGTAGTCGTAGAAGTAAATGTAATTACAATAACAATTAATAAAAAAATATTAAATTGCCAAAAGGGTCTTGCGTCAGCATGAGTTGCAGCACGGTTATGCTACAACACTGATTTTCAGCAAAACCCTACTATTCGTCTGTTAGACAGCGCTCATAAAACCATTTGATATTTTAAGTGACAGTGACTTAAGCAGGAAACATTATGAAGTAATGAATTAGTAAATATTAAATACTGTCTGTAGCTTACGCGAGTAGTACCTACACATATAAATAAAATACTTAAACGGTTTAAAACGCAATATACATATATTAGTTACACTTGTTTAAAAAATATTTTAACTACGGCCAGACGTTTCGTTTGCTTTGCAACAGCCGTGGTCACGGGGAGACTAAAGATGGAGGGTGTCTCTGACGTCAAAGTAAAGGATTGCTACGCTAGCGCCATCTGTTCCGGCGAAGTTGGTATTTTATTTAGTAAATATTGTAATTATTGAAGGCTATCTCCGCTGTCATATAAAGCATTCAGTGCCACATCCAGCAAGTTTCGCGGATCCGCGGCGGACGTATGATTGTATGCGGCTAGACGTGCACTTAGCTTGTTCGTCCGGCCGAAACGTGATCTCACAAATCGCAGTGGGCCGTCTAGTGTCTAGACGCCGGAGGCCGTCTGTCTAGCCTAGCCTCGCTCTATGATGGCCCATACAAAGCCACCAATTATCAATCCGGTAGCACACAACAATCGACAATGGAACCACGCTTATTACTCAAATGTCGCGTCACTCCGCGACCAGAGCAGTCTAAACGCCAAATAAAGCCACAATTAAATCTCTAACTACAGAGCAAGTCATTACTCAGGATCTAATGATTACACTCGTCTTCAGATCACAAGGTGCAGGTTGAGACAAAATTCGTTTTGGTAAAATTCTAGTAACAGCTAAGAATATAATATTATTTTTTTATATGACACTGTCACTGAACGATCCGGCCACATTATTTTTTCATTCCCCATTTCCTCTCCCTTCAAACTTTCTGATTTGCTTGCCTTTTTTAACTCTTTGATATTATCTCCTGTTATTTAGTCGGTACCCATATATAAGAGTTAAGAAGTAGAAGGTGCTATCACCCTCGTGCCTTCTAAATCATGTAAGTCACTAGTGTTAGTTTTAATCATTAATTTAGTGAAGATACCTAGAATACAAGGTCAGATCCAGCTTTGGCGCCAGGAGGGGGTCACATAGACGTGGTCAAATCAAATCAATCAAATTAATTTTAATAACTATAGATACAAGTAAAAAATAGCTGTTTTATTAATATACGTAAACATACTGTATTTAATTGTACACTTATAGAATTGAACACATAATAATTTGTAACACCTAGACCTGGATACCAGCTCAGCATGACCTCATAACCCCCCCCTCTGGATCTTCGTTGTTAGGATCCCCCTCTCAGAATGGTGGATGTAAGTCCTATGAAAGAAGAGACTGTACCCTGTAGTAAAGCATTGATAGATTGACGAACGACAGACGAGTAAATAGAGCTATTCTCTTAGCTCTAGCCGCTGTTTTTTACATAATAAAAATTCCCCGACTGGTTTAGCGGCTACCGCGTTACGCCCATTTAGTATTGTTGAAATTGGACTTGCGTCGTGTAAACAAAACGGCGGAGCCAGACGGTAATCAGTCGAGAGCGTTCAGAAAAACAGGCAGACGCGGAGGCGGCATAAAAACTAGTGCAGACGCGGATGTTCATGCGTTTAAAAAACTAGTTGTAACCACTCCTGCGCAGGCTAGGGAACGGATAGCCTGTAGGTACATCCATGCACTAGGCAATTCAATGAGACATTATGTTCTAGTGAATTACAAAGTGGTTGAAGAAAATGATTGATGAACGCGATAGTATACGTAAAGAAATTAATCAGCTTTCTATATTTAGTCTGTGTTGTTTTGCTGTACATTATTTGTTATAACTGAAGTTAATTATTATTAACTTGAGGTTTTTGCGTTAACAAAATTTCACATTTCCTATATGTATCAAAAAACCGTGAGAGATTCTTACCCGTAAAAAGAGAGTAAAAAAACAATAACTTAGAACAGAAAAAGAGTTAGTATTGTAAGAAGAAACGATAATCACTGCCTTGGCTTGATCTATATTGAAAACTAGAATTCAACTCAAGTAACAACATCTTAATTTAAAATTAATATAAAAGGAAAAATTTTCGTAATCAACAGGTAGCTAGAGACCTATTATTTCTAAAGATGAAAAACATCCAGTCAATTGGCCGCTTTCTTGTTTTAGTGTCCCACACCTATATTGGACATGGCACATTAACTAAGCAGTTTTGAATACTGTCTGTTGGGACCACAGCTGCTGCGAAACATCAGAAACGTCGGGCCCTAGTTAAATTAATTTTCGAAGAATTTCGAATAAGTGTAACTAATAAATATCGCGTTTTAAACAGTTAAAGTGTTTTATTTAAATACACTGTTTTGATTAAACTAAACGATGATAAAAATGTTGAAATTCCAACACCATTATGGGTGTAATTAAACGAGTTGAACGTTATTTTCGCCATGTAAACTACATAGCGATGTTTAATTATGTTTAATTACATGTAGTTATGCTAGGAACGGACGTACGTAAGCCGTTTGAAAGTATTCGCGAGAAAGAAAGTTACAACAAATCGCTTTGATGGTTTAAAACACGGTTGATACTTTACATAGTACTGATGAGATTTTAAAAAACAAAATTGCAATAACACTGCTTGTGTCACTTTTACACTAGAAGTGGCAAGTAAAACTTTATTAGTAATAGTAGGTTTATTAGTCCCCTTTTTTACAATTCCTTTAACTTCGGATCGACGTATTTCCCCTGACCACCACGGCTTTTGCAAAGCATCAGAAACGTCGGGCGTTAAATGAATTGTAAAATAGTTAATAATATATTTCGCGTTTTAAAGCGTTAAAAGTGTTTTATTTAGACTATTTTGTACTACTCGCATAAACTACAGACTATATATGTAAACCAGTACGTGTCTATATTTGTTAAAAATTATGTAGATATTAAATTACATAATTACCATTACACATTTTCATATAAATAATCTTTATGACTTTGAGATGTCTCCCGCAGATCAATAAATGCAAATTTTAAATAATTGTTCGACGCTCGCTGATGAGTTTTTTGCTCATTTGTAAATACGAGTCTTACCGGAAATAGCTTTTTAATAGTTTGTTCATCGTCTCGTGGCTTGCACACACTTAGGCATGTACTCTACATACGTACATTACATATGTATCACCATAAGTTGAATGTCATAAATGCTTATACGAATAACGATAAACTAAGATGAGATTGGATTAAGGGAGGATGAAATAGCCAAGCCATAAAACACCTAATCTCATTCGGCAATCCACAGACTAAAACCGCGATTTTATTTCACGGTTTTTTATCTGTGGACAGTGATATGTGTCGCGAATGGAATTTTAATATTCCTACCTACTTAATGACGAAAGTCAACATATTTCAGATTTTTTTTAAATTGATTAGAAACACGTTGGGCCCTTTTTTGCCCGAGGCCTCAAATACTACCGACTTGTTGGTCCATAGGGGATGTAATAATGACCCGTTGACCAACAAGCGCGTCGAAATCGTCGTCCGATGAAAAGCTAGTTTCTGGCAGGGATTATAAGGAACATAGTCTAAATAACTATTTACCGACAAAGCTTATCGATAACAGACACAGATATGCATCTATAGCGTTACCCGTTGTATGTTTAAACCTATGTTGGTTCCTATTTATATTTAGCATTTTAAATTACAGCATATGCATATTAATTATAATATGAGACTGCTAGAGGCAGAGTGGCCTAACAACAAAGCACGATTTTCAATAAGGAGGAAAATAAGAATGCGCTATTAACTTAGACGAAAATAAATTTGTACTATTAATTTGTTGTAAGAATTATGTCAACAATTTTCGGTCACTGTGCTCTTGTAGATTAACATTTTTAAACTATGAAAATATAAATAATTCAATAAGTC
Organism: Leptosia nina; assembly: GCA_963661955.1. Lineage (NCBI taxonomy): Eukaryota > Metazoa > Arthropoda > Insecta > Lepidoptera > Pieridae > Leptosia > Leptosia nina. The sequence goes on along the minus strand of CAVLEF010000174.1, from coordinate 203,895 downwards.
ATAAAATTACAGTTACTCTGCCTCTAGCGGCCTCATACAGATTACATTCGCGTATTTACATTGTACTAGCTGTGCCAGCGACTTCGTCCGCGAGAATCGTTATTTTGGGCATCCAAATTAGTTTTTGCATTTTTATGAACTTAAGTTGTGCCATGACGTCGATGGCGTCTCTTCCCGTTGTTCTTGAAAGTTAATCTTAAAAGATAGACATAAAGCGTCGCGGACTTTTTTTTGATACAATTTTTTAGGTATCTTGACCGTTTTCGCAGCGTACGCATCTGAAACGCACAGAGATGAAAATTTTCCCCCGTTTTGTTCACATTTCCTGCGGTATCTTATATCGCTTATATATAGCACGATGTTTTATAACCTTCCTCGATAACGGCTCTCACCAACACAAAAATATTTTTTCAATTCGACCCAGTAGTTCCTGAGATTAGCGCATTCAAACAAACAACAAACTCTTCAGCTTTATATATTAGTATACATTATAATTGTGTTACAATATTTGCTTCTCAAAACACTCAAAGATTCATTAGAAATACCAATTCTTAACACCTACGCTGCACAAAAAAAATAAAAAAAAACATTTACAACATTTCGCGTCGTACAATGTTGCAGAGGTGTAAAATGTCGTGTTGAGATGGTTTTTTTTGTCTAACGTCTTCAGAAGGATCAGACCAAAATGAGATTGCAGTGCGATTTTTAACGAATCTATGCATAACGTAATTGTTAATTTATATTTTACAATTTGTCTGTAAAATTCGTATTTCTTATTGAAACTTTTTTAAGACAACTAAGTGTGACAAGTCTCTTGGTTGAAAATGTTGGTGATTACTGTCAGAAGTCTGACGGTTTAAAACACGATATATATTGTTTAAACTTATTTAAAACGTATTTTAACTACTGCCAGAAGCTTCGGATGATTTGCAACAGCCGTGGTCACGGGGAGACAACTGGGGAGATACTTGTTTCGCGTTTTAAACTGTTAAAGTGTTTTATTTAAATTTTGGTGATTTTTTTATTAGCGTTTTCCACAGAATAGATAGAGAAGGATTCTTTTTCATGGTGCTTCTGTATTTCTTCAGCCCTTCTCGTTAATTCACGGTATCAAAAAAAATCACATACAAAGTAAAGATTTTCGAGAACTCAAAATAGCGTCCATTCAAGGAACGTAATGGACAAAGGGGAAATTTTGTAAATAAGATCATTTGGTATCGGCTTGTTTGGAAGGAGACGGCGTTTCCACGATCCTCGTGTTCGCGGAATTTGGGACAATGCCTCGTGTAACGACGCCGATTTCATTCACTGTAGACACGGATACGCTGACACTGTACAATGTAGGTAAAACAATATTTCTTTCTTTTTCGCAACAAATATAAATATCTTGTTGAAAATTTACTAGACGTTGCATATTTTACTTACTTAAAGAAAGAAGCATAGACTAAAAGTTTTGATAGTGTAAATCTTATGTAAAAAAAGACTAAATTTTAAAGCACGTTTAAGAACTGTCTGCAAGTTACGCAAATTACGCATTACAATAAAACACTTTTACGGTTTAGAACACAATGATTAAATAACTTATTTTTGAATACTACCCGACGTTACAGATGCTTTGCAGCAGTATATTATCCTCCGTGACCAAGGCTTAACTAATATACCTCGCGTTTCAAACTGTTATAAGTCGCAAATACTGCTTTAAAACAATCCATTTAGGTTTTTAAGTTGTTTTAATAACTTCATAGCCACGTTCCTTACAATAAAACAACGGGATTAAATTAGACATAAATAAAAAATTTTATAGTAACTAGTACAAAAGTACTTACGTAGTAGTAGTGAGTAGTACAAAAGTGGTAGTAGTAAGTAGTACAAAACACACAAAACTTTAATTAGTAAAGATTTTTTAATCTTTATTAAATACAACACATATATATTACGAATGTAATAATTCAAAGGAGATATATTTAAATTTACTTTCAGCTGTAAATAACGCTTTGCCATTCTAAATCAAAATATAAAAAAAACTGTATTAAGATCATTTACACATATAGACAAAAAGTACTTAAATGTTTTGTTTTTTTTACTTTACACAAATAAAAAAAAACAGTTGGCTCTTAGACTAACAAGCGTACACGTGCAGAGTGTAAGCTTTCATAGAGACTTAATTTTTATGTTCTTATTGAAGACGATGAAAAAGCAGCGTTTTTTGTTCTGTAATCCAATACAGTTTAGTCTAGGCAATATGTTGAGGAAAAGCTTTGGTATAAAAGTTTATTGTGATATAGAGCTCAAGTTTACGATATTATTTTCATTTTGTGTACCGGGAAAAATAACAAAACACGCTTTGAATAATTACGTTATTCAAAGCCTGTTTTGACTCTCAGACTCGATGTTTAATTTTTAATATAAGATAAAAGCACTAGAAATGAAATCAACGTGTTTTAAATATATAACACTGTATAATAATGGCAACAAATGAATGAAAATCAATACGAAAGTCCTTTAAAATCTAGAAAACTAAACTCAAACTTTTTTGTCTGCCTCCTAAGCAGTAACTGCGTAAGCAAATAATATTTCGATAATTATTTTGAATAACAATAAAGATTTATTATATATTATATATTAAAATGTATACATAGAAGGCACTTTTACTATTTAAAAAAATGCTTTAAATCGGTATGTTATCGTATTCTCTAGACTCTCTCTCTAATCTATTACCTTTAAACAGTTCCCATTTCTGGGACTCAGTTAATATACCACTAATCTTAGTGATGGAAACTTATCGTCGAACTCCGAATTTTCTCCAATGTTTTTCCTTACAGTGTACGTACAAATATATTTTTTTCTATATAATGTATAAATATTTTAAGGACTCAAAGCGCGAACTGTGAGCTCACGAATAAAGTAAGCAAGCTCGCACCACTAGACCGAGGAGGTTCTCATTTAGAAATTAATTACTAGTGTAAAAGTTGCCTTAACAAGATTTCTTTTAAGATGCACTTTATTTGATTAATACATATCTGTGTACAATAAACGTACAAGTTTTCCCCGACTCGAATTCGCTACCCTGTAATTTTCTCAGCAAACAACTACGGTAGCATCACAGACAAGCAATAAAAGCCATTAAATTATAAATTAGGCTACAGATTACTATCAAAACATCAAGCCGTATATCTTATTTGGAATATTTTCCGCCGAAACAACATAATACCGTACAATTATTTGCCTCATAAATTGCATAAATAGCGTTTTTTTACTTGTTGTCCAACACCTTATTTGTCGATTTTTATCTAAAATAAATTTTAGTTATAAATTTGGGTTCGTGAATATATTATGTTCTTTTAAAGAGATTTATTTGTTTTGTACATTTTATGTTATACGCGCGATCTTAACAGGTCCTAATTCAATTATTATAAACAGACACATACTACAATTTATAATATTTACATAAAAATAACTATACATTTGTAGTATTATAAAAAAGGGTGAAAATATAGACGAATAATTAATTACTGTCGGTAGTTTACACGAATAGTAGAGTAGAAGTAGAAGTAGTACACATTAAAATAAAACACTTTAACGGTTTAAAACGCGATATATTTTAGTTTAACTTGTTTGAAAATTATTTTCAACTACGACCCGACGTTTCGGATGCTTTGCAGCAGCCGTGGTCACGCGTGGACCAAACGAATAATTCATACTAAAACAACAAACTTTGAACTAAGTTAAATACGTTTTTTATTTTTATTTTAGAGCCGAGACAACACTGACATAGCTGCATATATGAATACATGTTTTACATGTAGTCAATATTCACGATAAATTACTCTAATGTCTAAGAACTGATGAGTCATATAGTTAACTAACTCATAAAAATAACAAATATCTTGCGCTTCGTCATTGTTTTTGAATCATTCCATCACTAAAATATATTGCTATCATTTATAACACGGCGGACGTTTTATACTCCCAAAATAATAAGTCATAAAGATATGCACTCGGGTTATAGCTCGCTCGATTTGATAAACGAAGGCTTAATCCGCCTAACAAGCAAAAGGTGTTGAGGTTTTAATAATACCATCCTCACGTGAGTCACGAGCCCTGACAAAAAAATTCTAAGAACGGAAACATGCCCTCGTAAAAACCTCTTTTGTCAAATTATCAACAAAATTGCGGCTCTAAATTTGCCAGTCGGGTGGGACCACAGATCTCGATTTTCAGTGAGTAAGTGTAACATTTAGGTATTTTTGGAAATGGAACGTACCATAGACTATAACTAACCAGCTTTAAATTTTTATTTAAGTACAAATGTTACTGGCCGTTACCTGTTATATTCTGCACAAAAAAAAACTCACTAAGATAATCAGGTTATCTGTAAGAAAAGACGTCAAAAAGGTATAGCTGTAAACTAAGTATGATTTTAACTTAATATTTAAACCCTCAAGGCAGAGGCAAGGCTTTTTCTATTCAACCAAATAAGTCTTATATCCTCTGATAAAAAATGTTTTAACAATAAATATGCCCTAAAATAACTACATCTTTGTTTTAGAAAATTCAACTGAATAGCGTTATGTCCATAAGACGGTAAACAATTCTCCGTAGAAAACTATAATTGACTTATATTATAGAAAGTAATATAAACGTTTGAAAACTTTTTCACATGTTATTGCACATGATAGCACTATATAGATAAAAAATCTAAAATAATTTGAAAAAATCTACGACTCGGGCAGGACTTGAATCGGCATCGTCATCGTTCCGTGCCGTTTCTCTAACCAATTGGGCTACCGAGTCTTGTAAATCATTATTTCGAAATTTTCCCACTGCGTGTGTTACTCTGTGACAAGATAGTGAGCAAATAACCGGTGTTTGTCAACTCCTCTGCGTCTAGACGTGATGACATAATGATTGTCTGCTCTGCAACTGCATGCCGATGCCGTCGAGCATTATTTGTCGCTGTATACGCTTATCTCATTTAACAAAGCATAATTTGTTGCTGACCGTACCCTATATGGAATTTATGCATGTCCTCATCTAACAAAACATAATAAGTTGCGGACCATACTCTGCGCTGAGTTAATTTAACAAAGCAAAGATCGTTGTTTGCATATTTTTCTATTAAACATAACAAAAAGAAATATGCTTATTGAACTGATGTTTTGAAACGTTATGGGGATGGAAGAGATATATTGTACGAAAAAGCAACGAGTTAAGAAACGATTCGACTAAGTAAACTAAAATGGTGGCAATATGTGACGCAGAAGTTCGCATACTATTCTTATTATATATGCTTAAGCTTATTATTTTTTTAGATTTTAAATTGAAAACGATGCATTGTATTGGTAATAATTGGCTAATTAAGAATCAATAAAGTTTGTAAATAAAAGAATAATTCCTCTTCGAATTCCGTTGTCGTTTTCCCCTTGTTAAATTTCTATTTACATACGGAGACCATAGACAACTCGTTGTACGGTTGATAATTTGTTGGAATTAGTATGTGACAACGGAAATCACCGGCAGACTGATTTATAGACGAGTCCGCGATGCGAGACAATACTAAATCAATTCATGATATCAATCTCTTCATTAATTCAACTTGGGTAAATCTACTGACTGCGGAGTTATTGATCATTGTTGTTGAATGATGTCTCGAGAAAATTATATAGATTAGAATTCGCCGTGTTATGTCTATTCAATTATATTGAAAGATAAGTTTGACATTTGACTATAATCCCTAATGTTAATTGTCAAACTTTCCGTTGGTAAATCAAAGGTTCCATCATAATAACATTTCGTTTTACCAAGTTGGATATAAAGCAGACACTTTCCCGAGTCCCCGTGACCACGGCTGCAGAAAAGCATTAACGTCAGGCTTTAGTTAAAATAAACGTAATTTAACTAATAGATTTCGCATTTTAAACCGTTAAATGTTTGATTTAAATGCCTATGTCTGTGTCGATCGGTTTTTATTTACAGGTTGAATAGACTTCTGTGATCTTTTAGAACGAAATTATTTTCCACTGGGAGTCAAACCTATGATTATCTCGCAACTTTATCGATAACCTAAGATCATTCTTAATGTTTATGTACTAATATGTATAAAAAATAATCTAAATAAATAAACAATACGTTTTGTTATAGAGGCAATAGGAAACGGACGCTATCATAATTTGTTATAATTGAAATTCACCGCTTCCCCATCCTGTATGATATTAAAGCTTCCTTTATTTAATAGTTACCTTTAAGTACTAAAATCATAAATTATTACCACCTTTGTATTTATAATGTTATTATTCCGGTAGATCAAAGTGAAAAGTTCCGAAACGGTTACGCACTGTCATACCAAATTTTCCATTAACAAATAACCGAGTCAATTGTGAGTTTCATATTTTCCTTCGCAAATCTATCAGCGTCGGAGTTTCCTTTATTGTAACGGAATTAAACGATTGACAAATTGGCCCTAAACCTTTTATCATTTCATTTAGCATTAGCTTCAAATCGCAAAGGTAGCCGCGATATATTTATAATAATAAATATTATAAATGAAATGCAAAATATTGTCATATAATTAATAAGACAATGACGTTTCCCATTTTTAGGACATGGGACATACATATATGACTCTATATCGTCGTTTCTTATAACAAAAAGGTATTAAATAAAACACTATAAACGATTTAAAACTAGAAATATTTTTTAATCTATTTTAACTACGACCGGACTCGTCAGATGCATTAACAGATGCGTTAGGACAATTAAATTTAATTGCGTGGAGACAATTAAAATAAATTATAAAATAGAGTTCACGTTTTAAACCGTTAAATTGTTACCCATTGATTATTATTTTTACATTTAGTGACGCTGTTGTGTTAAATAATAATGTTTACTGTTAAGTGTTGTACTTTTGTTGTGTTCGTATTCCATGACTTTGTAAGTTAGAATTTATTGCATGTTTTCGTATACAAAAGGTTGGACGAAAGATTAGATCTATTCTGGATTACTATTTTGGCATTTGTTTGACTATAAATAATTGTTTAATTAAGGGTTTCATTGTGTTATGTAATTTTGTGTATTTTTAATGTAAACTCAATTCTTAACATAAAAGCACGTAGTTTCAGCGGAATAAAGAACTCAGAACCTCTCGCGGTTACTAACTTAAGAACCAGTACATTAAAATTATTATTAATATTATGCATTCTAACAAACCGGTTGCGAATAATCTCGGAACATATCTAAATTAATTACTCGCCGTAAAGTTTTGCTACTGAATTAACAATTATTTATGTCTGAGATAAACGTCTGGCAATTTGGCTTACTTTATCAATCCGAGCTTTGGTCTACAAAACATTTCTGTATGTTTTAAACATTAAGATTTTTACATTACATTTACTTTGTGGAAGGTGAACGCTATAGTATGGTTTATAATTTGGGATTTCGGTAATTGTGGATTGAGACAACACGGTTGTTCTATCTGTAGACCACAATCTACCGGGCCGGGTAGACGGGCATTTTGATATTTTTGCCGCCGTACATGTTGGGCTCACAAAGACTTGAATCCACGACTCGTTGGTGATTAGAAATACATTGCCACTTACACTTGTAGAAACCGTTGATTGATTTTAATTTTTCAAAAATCTCTATTTAATAATAATGGCTTACATATTGTAAATTACCATACTTCTTTGAAACGAATTGATCCATTTGTATGCCTACTATGTATATGCATATATTTTAGTAGGCCAGAGAATCGAGTGGTGACTTTTTTGTACATTTCTAATTGATAAAGGTTTTCCACCCAAAAAAATTATTGGACAAACATTTTTTTTGTAATGTTGCATAAAAAGTTTTATTTTACTAATTTGATATAATGTTTTCACTCGATAACTATTCGATTAGTTAACGTGTGGAACTAAAACATTATGTGGTCAGTTCACGGCAGCTTTTTTCCTCTCTAGAAATTCGCTTGAAACAATTTCTGACAAAATAACGTTTAACTGGTTCAATGAAATTAAATTGTCATTTCGATGTCTCGTAAGCAAATCCTCAACTTTCTCGCTGTTATGGCGAGTTCTACAAATCTATGAGGTAAACGGCGCATGGACCGTTTGATCCGAGCGCACGGCGTAAACAAGACTATGTAAAGCTGTCAGTTGTACGAATTCTTGGCATCGTTCGCGACCCGCATATTTGGCCGGTTTAAGTAGTTTCGGAATTTGATAATGGCCAACATTTGGTATAGGAAATAGGAATAACGTGAAATTTACAATTCATGCACTTAATACACGTACAAAAAACAAATAAATATTTTTTTGATAGAGGAATACAGACAAGCACGTGATTCACTTGAAGTTAGCTAAAATACCCCAGCCATATCATTAACATCTAAATAAGATCCACTAGCTATTTTGACTTTGGCTTAAATATCAAACTACCTACAGCGTACTTAAATTATAGATAAAGATAAAAAAATACAAAAATTTTTCGAATTATTTAAAAATCGAACATAAATTGTAAATTTTTATGACACGGGCAGGACTTGAATCGGCATCGTCAGCGTTCCGTGCTTTTGCTCTACCAATTGAGCTACCGAGTCCTACTACTTTTCAACTTATTGATACATCCACCTCTCGCGCAATGTATGCGTGTTTAATTGCGTAATTTTTTTTCCAATTCATTTTCTATTTTTAAGTTATATAGTGCCTATAACTACACTACACTACACATGACTTTTCACATGAGTGCGATAACATGTGAAAAATATCTATGTTTTTGAATTTTTCGTCTTGATAAAATCAAACCTATCTATCGAGTCTCATTCTCGTATCTCTAAATTCTATTTACTTGTACCTATATGTCATAATGCCATAATTATATTCAATCTACAATACCATCTCAATATTTAGGACTTTATTTGGTGACACGAGCCATCAAGTTTAGACGCTAATGTTTTCGTTAATATTTTGTTTAAATATTGAAACAACACATGACATCTATTATTGCGACGAGAAATTTCTCGAGAAATCGCGAACGGTAACTACAAGTTATAATTTATATTAATATTATAAAGCTGAAGAGTTTGTTTGTTAGTTTGTTTAACGCGCTAATCTCAAGAACTACTGGTTCGAAATGAAAAGGAGGAAGGCTTTAGGCTATAAAACATCAGCCTGCGAAGAAACAGAGGAAAATGTGGTAGAAACGGGATAAAATATTTATCTTCGAGGGCTTTCGTGGCGTACGCTGCGAATGCAGTTCAAGATACCCAAAAATGTCTTTATATGATCTAAAAAAAGTGTGTATGTATTTGAAATTTGTCTATCTATTAAGATTAACTTGTAAGAACGACGGGACGCGGACGACGTAAGGAGGAAGTTTGCAAAATAAATTTTGATTCCTAAAATGCCTATTCTACGCGGACGAAGTCGCTGGCACAGCTAGTAGTATAATAAGTAGTCAGAAAAGCGTGCAAAACGTTTCTATAGAAGCGGAAACTTATTAACGCATATAATAATACTTTAAGTGTACCTGCATGGCCTAGGTAATGTATACTTGTACCCAGACAGCAGTAACTGTAACCCCACGTAACTGTAGTTGTAATCTATATATCATATGATATATATAATAAAATACTTTTAACGGTTTAAAACGTGAAGTATATTTGTTTAAGCCGTTCCTGCTGCTGCTGAAAATCATCGAAAACATCGTAGTTAAAATAAATAAGAAATAAGCACATATATTTTTCCAATTTTTAACCGTTAGAAGTGTAAAATTAAATGTACTTGCATAACCTTAGGATAATACTTGATATTATGTAATTTGGAATCAGATTATGAGAATGTACTAAAAAGTAACTATAACTGAGCATCTTGTTTAAACGGTATAAAACAGCAAAAACATACCTGTTGGTCTATTTTATATATCTTTGTTTGTTTTTCGTATTATTTATTTATGATTATTTTCTATCGGGGATACCTATAGCAGGCCGGGTGATCAGTCCACACCATCAGCTAACCATTTCACCCATTTCCTCATCTCCTCCTAATAGAAAGGTTTTCGTAACAGCATAGATAAAAGATCTATTTGAAATAAATTATCATGCTTCATAAAATACAACCTTTTACAGAGTTATAGAAGTTCGTTATCAATTCTTACCTTTACGTAATAAAAAAAATGACAGATTTTCAAAAAATATTTAAAACGCCCTCCCTGTCAATCTACATGAACGTTCTTGACCTACTTGCAGTAATGCTGTATATTTATAAGGTCGTAATATCTCACTTGGAAACAGAATCGTTTTGTTTGTTATTTGTCTTAAGTAATAGTACATTATGATATAAGTGCGGGTAGTTGAAAATTACCGCCGAGGCGGTATTACTATTTAGACAGCAGAGGCTGTAATTTTCAAAGCGCACGTATGTCATACGTTTTATAACATATTTATGAGGAAATTAATAATTTCATCACTACTTGACGACATTTTCAAATAGAAACAATAATGACACGTTAGCTCAATTGCTTAGAGCAACAGCAAACGCTGTGGATGGGTTCAAGTCCTGTCTGTGTCGTAAAAAAATGTAAATCTAAAACCGACTTTTAATTTATCTTTAGACTCAATTAGACTGGCCACGGAAGCTCAATTGGCGGTCCTGGGTTTGACCCGTGCTTTTGCCATGTTTTTTAATTAAATAGACTTTTAATATCTAATATAAATAATTCCGCTTTTAGTACGTAGCACACATATACATATACAGTAAAAGTTTAAATAAAGGTTAGTGTAATTTGTGACGTCACGAAAACGTCTTGCAGTCATAAATGTAAAAAGTTGAGTTCGACGCAAATCATGTTTGTGATCGTGCAACTAATAGGACGATTCTTTTGAAAAGAAACTACGTTTTGAATAATGTTTCTAAGAAACCGAAGGACTAGTACAAATTAGTAGTTTGTATATAATATGCAGTTGTATTCATGGTTTTTATAACTACTATAATAAGCTAAATACATATCTATATTTTGAGTTAGTTAAGTTAATTATAATTTCTATCAACTACGACCAACCCGTGACGGCTGCAGCATCCAAAAACTCGCGTCGGGCCCTAGCTAAAATAAATTGAAAATATTTCAAGTCTCAAACCGTTCAAATGATTTATTTAAACGTGTGTTATACGCGTGAACTACATACAATACTGTTAAATAAAACACGATATATATTACTTAAACTAAAGTGAAAATTATTGTAAACTACGGTTCGACGTTTCGGCTTTGCAGCAGCCGTGGTCACGGGGAGGCTAAAGATAGAGAAAAATGCTGCTACGCTTAAATGGCAATGGATACTCACTGTGCATGGTTTATTATTGTTGATTAGGTAAATTATTAAATAATTTACCTTATCATTAAGTTTTGTAAATCTCTCTCTCGCTTTATAGCGATAAAGTCGCCTTTTCTCGCTACATTTTGTTTTTTTTAATTAAGTTTAATTTTGTAACATTGTGGCGACAATAAAGTATTTATTGTTTGTTTGATGGAGGGTGTCTCTGGCGTTAAAGTAAAAACTGCTACTCTAGCGCTATCTGTACCGTCGAAGTTGGTATTTGGCAAAACTGGCCGGGCCCTTGCAGAATTGGCTAACGGTGTCTTCGCGTTTGCTGATATAACTACTGTTTTTTTGATAACTTGTGGCCATCCGTAGACAATAAATGTTGTCACTTGAAATGAGTTAGAATATGGTAATCATCAATATTTGAAGACTTTCCGCGCTTAAGGGCGTTCTATTAAACGGTTTTATTTTATATTATATCGCCACATTGTCGTACCTACATGAAGCATCGCGATAAATTGAGATGTCGATAGTTGATCGTCATGCTGTATACGTGATCGTCCACAGCTCAGGAGGTCGATTCTCTAACAAAGAGTACATAAACTTCAAACATTTATTTCAACTCACAAACAAATTATATATATTATAGCGTATAGAGTCTCAATTTTTTAATTTTAATACATATTTTTGTGGGTCATCAGTCACAAAATATCAATTCAATCTAAAATAAAATATTTTTCGCTCAATATCAAAAGAATCCGTTTTTCGGGCCGCCATATCGATATATGTTTTTATGTAGGTATTTATTTATCTACAGACATACCTACATACATCATGGCAGTAGATAACCAAAAATCGAAGAAAATTATTTACTATTAAATATACAATATAAATCACATTACATATTTGGAAATCTTCAATTAAAAATCTATTTAGATTAATAGTACATTATGATATAAGTGCGGTAAGTTGAAAATTACAGCCGAGGCGATATTACTAGCCCGAGCCATCGGCGAGGGCTACAAGAAAGCAGAGGCTGTAATTTTCAAAGCGCACGTATGTCATACGACGTTTTATAACATATTTACGAGGTAATGGCGACATTTTCAAATAAAAACAATACAGCGAAAAGAAAAAGCGCGCGGAATTATTTTTACTTGTCCACAAAGTGATGCGCTCGCATACACTTTTTTTTTAGGTACAAAAACAGCCAGTGTTACTAATAAAGTAAATGAATATTTTTGTGTTTTTGTTACAGATGGTTGTAATTTATTGTCAAAATTAATCAAACTAAAGAATTAAATGTTTATTTGTTACATTTTATTTCCCAAAGTTAATTTTATTCATAAAATATTGACCACTTTCTTGACATAAAACCTCTTTGCTAAGACTTTTAAAAGTGTCTTTTATTTTTAGACGGCTTATCTTAAAACTTAAAAAAAAAACACTTGCCTTTTACATTACATTATTGTACGTAATGAGATACATTACGATATTGAAACCGGTGTAATTACAACCACATTACGAGCAAATATGTTATAAAAATAATTACGACACGGGCAGGTCTTGAAGTGCCGTGCTGGTGCTGGAACCAACTAAACACAAATATAATGCCATTGTGAGTAATATGTAAAAAATTATTATTTAAAGTTATTTGTTCTTCTACTTCTAAGCTTCTTTCTCTTCCTAATGCCATGATTTATAAATACATTGACAGGTATATGTCAAGCTTTGCGACCTATATTTGTGCAAATCTTATATAATATATCACTTCTTAAGAATTGCCCCCCAGACGACCGCGTGACGTTACCGGCATACCACAGACTGTGGTTTTGTTGCACTTTGGTATAGATAAAAAATGACATTTACTTGAATGAGGACGCAACGATCACGACCGGGTTTCTTATGCAGATTTAATTTGACAATAACGAATGATTCGATGATCGACGGCGGCTTTTTATTTATTTTACTTAACACAGCTCTTATTTTATTGTTGATAGATTTTAATATTATTAATTTAGTCCAATGTTATCTCACAGTCCTACATTGCATTACGTTGTTATTGATTTGTCTCCTATAGTTGAAATAATCTATTTGTTAGTGTTCACCAGTAAAGTATATTTAATAATATTGACCCTCTATCAACTGGATACTTCATATAGTAAACTATGCAATTAAATCCTGGATATCAAATAGGAAAGACTACACACAAATACGGAACCTTACCATAGCCTTTGAACACCTGAACAAGTTTCGGAGATGAGTTGCTGTCTTAAATAGCTCTGTAGACATTCGTCGACAACATGAACAGGTATCTATGCTAACACTTTTCTTTTTTTAATATGCAAGTATAAAATTAAATTTATAAAACCAACACTTCTGTACTTCTTCTTCTGTGAAAATAATAACAAAATCAGCCACTTCGTCACGCCTTATTGTATCTTTATTAACTTGTTAAGCACTTCACGTAAAATTACGTCACCCTGATTGGATTTAATAGTTAACATTGTCACTAGGACCAGCGGAAATCCGTGTCGTCATTTTAAGTTTTTAATTAAATCCACCTGCTTTGTATGTTCTGTCTGGCTTTAGTTTTTGTATAAATGTTTCACCTCAAGTCACTTTCAAAAATGTTATTTCTAAGTCATAATATTATTTGTACGTTTAGGTACTGCAAATTTAAGATACCGACGACATTGCTTAGAGGTTACAGAAAATTATACAATTATTCGTTAGCATTGCATTAAGAGAAATGGTTTTGGTTACATTCTCGGGAAAATCAGAGCAACTGTTTTTAAAAGTCTATAATATAAAAAAAATATAGCGGGCACTAAATGCGTCTCCGTCTGCCCCAAATGGGGCAAACGAAATTCACACATACACATATTAGTGTGGGTTCTAGTTATTGTAATTATATGATTTAATATTTAATTATTATAATTTTTATGTTATAATTATTAAAAAGTGACAAAACCAAACTTTTTGGAGAAGGCCTTTGCCGATCACATGGATCTAGGCTCAAAAATAAAGTAGATAGTAGACTAGTAATTGTAAGCAAGGAACGTAACGAAAGAAACATTTTTATGTTTCGTGTTCGTAATAAGGGCTTTTTCGTTTTCAAATCAAAATTTGCGCGCCATGAAAACAATCGTCCTACTTCTTTGATTGTTGAAAATTAGGTTTTCTACCCCACCTAGTGCTTAATATTTGTATATTACAAACAGTATTGAGATTAATAGCGTTATTATGTTAAATGGTCTGGCGATATTTGTGCTTAGCAAATCGTTAAGTGTCGATAAATCATAACGAGACTGGTTTAAATTTGAATTTGCGCCTAACCTTAAAACTAAACCTTGTAATTGGAAACAGACGTAATTGACTGTGCAGTTAAGTAGACAAAGCAACAGCTGGAATTTCAAATACTTGGGAAACCTATCAATTTATCTGTACCATGATAACGCAATAGATATTTTACTAGGTGAACGAAGCATTTATTTATTCTCTGTTACACTAAATAATAATAATACAGATAAAAGTTATATGCTGCAATGCGCGGCTTCATCGCTAACAAGCGGTCTCTTCCAGGCAGCCTATTTAGGACAAAAGAAATAGAGAAAATCGTACAAGGTAGGCGAAACAAATTAAAACAAATAAAAAATATTAGTAAATAAAAACAAAAAGCTTAAATCTTATAAATCTAATATCTCATAATTTTAATATTATCTGTGTTAAAGTACTTATTTATTTATTACTCACATAAAACTAATTATGGTGCAGGAAATGTTTGAATGTGAAGATATTTCTTAATTAATTACGTATATTAGTCTTTTTGGGTTTACTTGATCTCATGTCGATGTATTTTGGCTTGGATATTTGGAAATCTACGAAAGACGAAACGAAACGCGATTTAACTTCACAGCTTTTTCATCTGTAAACGGTGTTTCGTTCCCATCTGAATTTTAGTCATACCTACTTAATATCTGGATATTCTTTGGAAATCTGGATTTCCAGACGAAGTCCAACATGATCCAGAAAAATTATAAATTTCTTAGAACATTGTTGAACGCGGATCAAACCCACGAACCGTTGAATGTTAGCCATAAATTACGTTACCATTAGACCAATAAGAGGCACATGCTACTCTAAGTCACTTTTTAAATAAAATTATTGATAAAATATAATTATTCATAATGTACAGCCTTTTTAAATAAAACACTTTAACGATTTATTACGCGTTAAACTTAGTTGATAATAATTTTAACTACGGCCCGACGTTTCAAATGCTTTGCAGCATTTTAACTGATACATTTCGCGTTTTAAACCGTTAAAGTGTTTTATTTAAACGTGTACTACTCGCGTAAACTACAGACGGTATGTAGTCTTTTGCATAAATAAGTACATTGGTCTTATTGTACTATTTTAAGTATTATTTGAATCTTTTATTAGCTTACAACTTATGACAAGTTATCAATCGTATTTTAAGTCCGAATAACTCGAGCTCGGGACCTGTTCACTCGTCGATTCGTTACATAATCGTATTGTTCAAATATTCACACTGGGAGTACATACTAGGAGAAATACCTGTTCCGCTCGTGTCATAAAAAATCACTGTTGCCAACCGCTTTTTGTTTCGACTTTTGGTTAATAAGCGCCCTTGAAAAGACTTCAACGCTTCAAGTTCATTGATTTATGACTCCACTTGCGTAATTCGATTATGACATATTAGCGTGTTGTAGGTTATGCACGTGGCTGGTGGCTGTCGCAGCGTCTGCAGCGAATTCTTCGGGGACGGAAGGCCGAGACGCGCGTGCTACGGTCGACGACTTCGCTGCACTTGCAGCGCTCGCCTCAGTCCGCGTCGAATCCCCGGTAGGGCAACACCGGTGGTAAGAGGGGCGCTCGCGAGAGCAGTGATGCTCGATCGGAATATTTACAACGCTTAACTCAGTGTGTATACTGATTT
This sequence comes from Leptosia nina, assembly GCA_963661955.1. Lineage (NCBI taxonomy): Eukaryota > Metazoa > Arthropoda > Insecta > Lepidoptera > Pieridae > Leptosia > Leptosia nina. The sequence continues at coordinate 187,621 of CAVLEF010000174.1, read as the reverse complement.
TGTTTGCGTGATACAATCGCTGTGGTCGAGATATTATTGAATTTTATTATTTATTGATTATGAATGGAACAAAGTGAATAAGTCGAGTTATTTTTAATAATTAAAAATTTTCACGTATATCGGGATAATTAACTGTGGGAATAAAACTTTTCCAAAGTTACACTAAAAAACAAAACTAAGAAGAAAATCTAAGTTTTTAAGCGTTTAAAGTTGTTAAATTATTAAAGTGAAAATATATAGAGATCGTAAATAAAAGGCGGTAAACACGAAGTGGGATCTACTGAATTCTACCGATATCTACCGTTTTTGAGCTGGCAAATCCAGCGGTGCGTTCGCCAGTGTGTCGGGCGGGCGCGGGCACGCGAGTGCGGCGGGTGTTCGCGCACGTGCGCCCGCGCAGTGCCGCGGCGGCCGGCGAACAGCGCAGAACGCCGCACGCGCCGGCATGTGACGCGACGGTGAGCATGCGGCTGCCGCTGCTGCCGCTGCTCGTGCTGCCGCTCGTGCTTGCGCGCCCGGCAGCAGGTGAGTTATATTTTTCATTATCTATAAGCTTGGGGTTTAGTGATAAAAGGTGAAACGCCCCACCTCTTTAAGCTGTGTTTTGGTCTATTTAAGCTTTCAATATTTGGAGAATTGAGGGTTTGTTTATTTCTTTGACGAGCAATGTTATTTTTCCCGTTACTCTTTGTTTTTATTATTAAAAATGTGTCCTTTTAGTATGATTGACAACTATAATGAAAAAAACACCTTTTCTTTGTCTGTGAAGTGTGATCTTACTTTTGTTCTTGTTTTTTATTGCGCAGTGTTTTATTCATAAAGAAAAGAATATCCAGGAGATTTTAATATTTAGACATTGGCTTTTTTCACTTTAAAAATTATGTGAATTGACGGGTGACAATAATTCACACAAACGAAAAGTGTTGATGTGTGCAAAAATCAGACTGGTATAAATTCTTAATAAGAAAAAGACGTGTAAGTTTTCCCGCGACTTCCGTTGGACAAACAAGTACGCTAAGTTTAGAAGTTTCAAGGTATTCGATCCAGTTTCTACTTTACAATGGGGCAGACATATTTCTGTGTCCGACTTATTTCATTTACAAGATGTAGATTGAGTCAATCTCCGTCATACATCGCCAAAAATATTATTTATTTTTCCTAGGATTCGAACCCAGAACGTTAACTTTATTCTAGGCAACGTACCTTAACACTCAACATCTAAGCGAGTAGTACACATTTAAAACAGTCTCCCCGTGACCACGGCTGCTGTAAAGCATCCGAAACGTCGGGCCGAAGTTAAATATAATTTTCAAATAAGTTTAACTAATATATCGCGTTTTAAACCGTTAAAGTGTTTGATTTAAATGATTCAACATCTTTTCATACTTAATCCAAAAAGTATTATATTTTACGTTCTAATTCCTAATAAAATTATGTATTTGTATGTCTAAATAGGAAGGCGTTTAAACTACAAACGTTAAGAATCGTAACAAAAAGGTTTTCAAATATTAACTGATTGAAATGAAAACGAGTTGGCTTAGACGACAAAAACATTGTATTCATCCAAGCGAGTTAGCACTGAGGGTTTTCCCATTTTTTACGAAAAATCTTAGCGCCGCGTTAAATATCATACACGATGTATTGTTACTGTGTCATCATTTTCACAAATATTAAAAACAGTTACCATAATACCTTAAATGTTATAATGAAATACCTATTACCAACGCAGTTATGTTAATAAATTAAAATAAAACACTTCAACGGTTTAAAACGCGATATACATTAAACTTATTTTAGAAAATCATTGTAACTACGGTCCGATGTTTCGGACGTTTGCAGCAGCCGTGTCACGGGGAGACTAATATATAACGCGTTTTAAACCGTTAAACTGTTTATTCAAATGTGTACTACTCGCGTAAACTACAGACAGTATTTGCGTCAGTTAGTTAGTTTTTATTTCTTCCGATGTGTTCTAGAGCATTTAATTTTTTTTTCTAACAATGAGTAACCCCCATTAAACCCACCAGAAAATATCAATTATATTTATATTACACGACAGTGCACAAGTATTTTATTTACCTAATTTGCCCGTCAGTGTTGCTGTCTGTAATAACTAATACTCCTCAAACAATTACGTAAAAAATATCGTAGATAGTTTAATTGCAATATTTTTCCAGTATTTTAGTTAAGAATTCTAAATAATGACCACTTTAATTAGCTACTTTCAAACTGCGATATAAATTGTCTAAATTCCCGAACGAGATTAACTCGCTGTCGACTAGATCGATTAAAATTGTCCTAAATATTTAAAATATATTCGCCATAAACGTTTGAGCTGACGTTTTAGTGAAATTAATCGTGGTTATCGCTATCGTATTTATTCGCTCTGCGGCCCCAACTGTCTGCAAAACATCCGTTAAGCCGACCAGAATGCACTATTCACTATTTTATTATTCCCGCCGTTTAACGCTACGTCATCTATAGTAAAAAGCTGAAGAGTTTGTTTAAACGCGCTAATCTCAGGACTACAGGTTCGATATGGACAATTCTTTAGTTTTTTGCTTAGAATATTTATCGGGAAAAGTTACTACAGACTATAAAACTCGCGCTCTGACAGGCAGAAGCCTAGAATCAGAGGAAAATATCGAAAGAAACGCGAAATCTATTCATCTCTGTGGGTTTCCGATGTGTACGCTAAGAAAACGATTCATAGAAACCAAATATATGAAAGAATGATTCCTCTTTTAATTAGAATACTGATTAAAAAAAAAAAATAAAAAAGGGAGGGGAAAAACCCCCGACGTCGTGGGTAACAGTTTAAATGTATAAAAATTAAAAGAACGGTTTGCAAATACAATTCGAATAACTATTCTAAGAGCTGACACAGCTGTCTTGATTTGTTTGTTTAAGCCAGGAATTTTTCCATGAGTCTTGATTAAACAATTCGGGCCAAAAAAACGCTGCGAATATAATAGCGAAGAAACTCTATTTATCACTGAGGGCTCTTGCTCCCTGCGCTAAGAGGACATATCAAGTAACCAAAAAAATATCTACGAAAGAATGAGTCATCTGGTCTTCGCCTGGACATTAACTGGCATGAACCGTGAGTTTCGTTGACGTTCAATGCGTTGTGTTGAAGCTGGAGGTATTGTGGTGTAAAATTATTCTACTGTAATAAATTTATATTTTATAGAAAAATGTAAATGTATATCTAAAATAAAATAAAGCTTTGTTTATAACAGCAAAATACTCATGGTATAACGTGCATAAAAATATGTTGCATAATCACGTATTCAAAAACGTGAACAATTTTCCGAGTCGTAATTGCAATGCAGTAGTTTCCATCATGAAAATGAGTGAAGTAACAAAAAATACGGAAACCCGTAATGCATAAGGTCATTAGGTACTTGTAAGTACAGCGTCTACCTATCATTATCCACTATTGAGAATTGTAGGGGTATAAGGCATACATTAAGGGCTTAACTACTCCCTATGTTAAATATTGTCTGTGTATTACACATTTGAATAAGACACTTTGAAGGGAAACGTAACTAATATATCGCATTTTAAACCGTTACGTGTTTACTTTAGTATGAGGCTGCTAGAGTCCTAATATTGATAAAAATAATAAGAGTGGCCTAATAACTAAAAACGTGATTTTCAATAAGGAGGAAAATGAAAATGCGCAATTAACTTAATTTGTGTAAGATATGTGTAAACAATTTTCGGTCTCTGTGTTCTTATAGATTAACATTTCTAGACCATGAAAATATATGTTATTCAAGTCATAAAATTGCAGTTAGGCTACTCTGCCTCTAGCGGCCTCATATAGTCATTATCTGAATGATTACTTACTCAAATGTAAATGTCAAACTCAAATATCGAATATCAAATTACAACAGTCAATTGTCATTCATTGCAAAACGTTTTGAATTTTCGAAGTATCGTATCAGCATGTGTAAATAAATATCGAAAGCTGGATCGTCCGGTCGCCAAAGGTGTCCGGCGCCGCGACAATGTTTCTCGACGAACTGCAGACACCTGCGGGCTAGTGACGCACCGCGAACTATCGATATCGATACACGTTGCTCGTATAAATATCGAATACGTTACCAAATTGACATAAATTCCAATGCATCCTATGATAGTGCTTTAAAAATAGCATAATTCAGCGCTACGTATGTAGTATATCCACTACAATACGTTGCTAACGGGTTTATTGCTTTGAAATGAGTTCGACCGTCTGCATGCCAAACGGCGATTCCTGGTGATCGCCCCTTTGAATTATGCGCATGGGCACGCTTACTCGTTCAATCGCCTACGAGATTTATGCGCAGACAGCAAGAATAACGTATGCAAATGCTTCCGCGAAATTTGTCCACTGCGTCTAGTCAATTTTAACAAAGCTTTCGATAAGCCTAATCAAGGTGTAGCAATGGCCATTTATTTAACTCGCGTAATTGCGTTTAATGTAAAGTATATATTAGTAATTAAATGCAATAAAATATTGCAGACTAATGACAAAATTGCCTTTAGTAATTATCTGTTGCTACAGCTACGAGATTATTTGCGTTCTTGATTTATGTATACTTTGACAGATATGCTGGTCTAAATGTATGCCTAGTACCAATGAGTAGTGGGTGTAATCCCCGCCGTGTTTGTAGATGTTTTTATGATTTTTCTAAACATCCAAAATCTAGCGTTTAAATTAGAAATTACAAACATTCGTTTAAGTCGCCGTGAAGCTGTGAAGTGGTAATCTGCTTAAGAGGTGCAAAAGCCAAAACGCGTCGACACCGTGTGTTTATTAGCTGTTAAGATGTTTGGGCATTTGTTACCTTCCATCAAACGAACCCCTTGCTTTTGCATTTGACAGCTTGAATTAATCGACAGTCGTTTTGTATACATTGTCGTCTCGTCACTAAAGTGAATGCGCCAAGTTGCAACGTTGACGAAGTCTTTTATCAGTCACAGACTACACCTTATTAATATTAATAGCTACTACAAAATTATATGTTAATTCACTTGTAAATAACGTTATTTTAATATGACGATGCGTTATTACGAACGGTCACCGAAAATACAGAAGCAAAAATGTTTTTGTAATTTATTTATATCAAGTATAATCTGTGATAGTTAATATGTTTATTTTTCGTCTTCTATTGTACCTACTTTTAATGTAATCTGTCATTCTGATTCTTTTTCATGACCATATTTTTTTTTAATTTATAATATACTTTTCAGAGAATCTCAATTTTACTTCTTTCTTCTGTCAAATATAATCTGTGTTAATTTAATATTTTTGGTCTGCGCCTCTGTAGTACCTTTTTTAATTTAATCTGTAATAAAAGACATAAGTGTTAAGAACTGCAGACTGTTTTTTCCCTTATTACGAAGCGTTTGGAACAACGGTATTTTTTTATAACATAGAGCGTTAAAAATGAATATGTTACACGTCGAGAACCGAACTTCCAACCTTAACATGCCTGGTACTCACACCACTACACTAATTACGAGCTAGAATGAGTGAATGCCGATAAAACAAAGATATTATTGAAGCAACGATGTAGACTCCCTTACAAAGTACATAAGTGGTTAATTGGATGGTACTCAGACCCTGATATCTAGCGAGATAAGATAGCGCCTTAATTGATGTCAATGATCATGCCACTCAAGAGACTATCATTACCGTATTGTGTAGAAAATACAGTCTGTAAAGGTATCAATGGGGTTTCGAAGGGAATAGCAGACTTCCTTTTGGACTAATATTGACATAAGTCGTAAACAACAAATACTAATTTGGAAAAAAACAAACCATAATTTGTGTATTTCAATTATGTACTTTTAAATTTACAGCCTCAGGAATTAGAACAAAATATAAATGTTTAGGGGAAAGGTCAACGACCTTTATATTATACTAGCTGTGTCAACGACTTCGTCCGCGTAGAATAGTTATTTTGGCCATCAAAATTTGTTTTTGCAAGCTGTAGCCCAGGACGTAGGTCGCGTCCCGTCGTTCTTGCAAGTTAATGTTTAAAAATTGGCATGTACCTACCTAGTGTCGGGGATATTTTTTAGATCAATTAAAGATGAATCATTTTTTCGTGCATATTTTTTTTGGCTAACGTAGCATAAGCAACGGAAACATGAACCCCGATAGATGAATAATTTTCCCCGTTTATTCCACATTTCCCGCTGTTTCATCGCTCCAGTCGCAGTGCGATATTTTATAACCTATAATCTTCCTCTATCCAACATAAAAAGAACCCACCAGATAGTTCCTGAAACAAACCACTCCTGAACAAGCTCGTTTAAACAAACGAACAAACAAACTCTTCAACTTTATATATTAGTATAGATATTAGATTTTTTGTTACTAATCTAGCCAAAAAATATATTTTGTGTTCATAGTTTTTATTAAGACTGATATAATTATTGAGAGAGATGTTTGTCTCTTTCATTAAAAATAAGTGAATGCTTTGTCATGTTACACTAGCTTTTCATCTCTCTAACTAATATTTCGTAATCTCAAATAGAAACCAATTTGTTGCACATTCTCATTCATAAAAAATTGAAGAATTTTGGCAAATCTTCAAACATTCCTTACATCAAAAACGACTGAATGTTGAAGTGAATGACAGATCGCCTTCACAAGTTTTAGTAAAATATAGTTAACATATTAAAATCTGTTGTTTTATTGTATAAAAACTTAAGCACCGTTGAGTTTGGGAATGTCTATGATCGTATGTAAAACAGGTATAGAAAAATTACCTCCATTTTTTCAGATAAACTGTTTTACTTACCTACCATATTTGTTTTACCGACCAAATTGTTTGGACATTTTTGCAAAAAGATAGTTTTTATGTTAGTGTACGTACACCGGCTCCTATAATAATAACTGTAGTGAAATCCCGTTTTCCTGAGTGGGGCATGGGGCACATACAATTCTGTGTCCGTTTCATCGATCAGTTTTTATTTACGGGCATGTAGTTCGGATCGGACTTCAGTGCCCTGCCCGACCGACACAATTAATTAATTGTTTCGCCGGGATTGTAACCCGTCCTGGGTTTTGCTTAAAACAATGTAGGCGTGTTTAACCATTTAGATATAGGCGCGATAATAATGACTGTAGTTCATGTTTTATAAAAACTTTTCGTAAATTTATTTTCTACATCATTTCACCTCACCTGCAAAGTTATGAAACAATATACTTTGTACAGGATACATTAAATTAATAAAAAATCTAAATCCGTGATTGTATTTATTCATCACGTCATTATGGATGAGATCACAATAACTGTGACGTCAGGTCATGAAAGTTAATTAAAATCACATTTAGGCTATTTACGAGGCGTCATTATATTGTGTCTAATGTAGGACGATAAATTTGACAATTTTAATTAGTATTGGCAAAGTGAACGTTTGAAAATGTAATCAATAATAAATTTGTCAGAAAATATACGGTAAATTATATATTAATAAGAAAAACAAAGAAAACTTGCGAAACACTATTACTTAATTGTTTGTTGTGATTCTTTGACAACTTTTATTAGTATTTAGACCATGGTTTAAGAGTTAAACCAAGACTCCAAAGACCTGGTTTAAGTATTTTTTTAACTTATAATATTAAATTTAATACGCTAATAAGCTATGGCTAGTATTCTCTCGATTACTTTAACCAGATTTAGGTCTGAAATGATTATAATTAAAATGATCTATCTTAACTAGCGTATGTTTATTCGTTGTTTTTTCTTAATTGATCAGATCAAATAACTGTAATAAAAATATAAGTAAACTTACTCCCCGTCAGTTTTATTGATTACGAACCACGAATTTTTGAGATTATTTACAGACAAGTTGATCAAATTTTCGGGGGCTCCTCCGGAAAGAAATGGTTCATGGTTTTCCCTGGTTTGGAACCGAGGAGGACTTGGCAAAGCGTTATACTTTAACGGTAGGATATCTTACTTTAAAACGGTTTAGAATTAAATAAAAATAGTTACTAAATTTATCAATTAATATCACTATTTTAATAATTAATACCAGTAGATAATTTAGTCGGGCCGCGATATCGTTTCCAGTTACAATTATTTCAATATAATCAAACGGCTAGACTGGGGCTTATAGCATTATGCAAAACATTTGCTCCAGACACCTGCTTAAATACGTCCTTCGTCGTCCCAGAAACGAAAACTAGGTCGGCCGAAGGCTAGCAGACAATCATAATTTTAAATAAGCCCCAAACCCCAATGTCTCGCCCAGACATGCATTTCGTTTCGCGAAGTTTTATTGGGGCAATTAATTCCCTTCGCAGATTATAATCAGTTTTAATTTTATTACTGTCTTTGTTTATTTGATCATTAAGGCTTAATAGGTGAAAGGATTTTGATTGTGGACATTAATTGAATTATATTACCACTTTAAATCTTTATAATTAATAATTTCCGATTAATTAACTATCGATTGATTAGGCAATGGTTTTAGCATGGGGGACGGACACAGTCTAGTGTCTGTTATACTAATCGCTATATATATATAAAATAAAAAAGCGTAATTAACATAGACGAAATTGAATTTAACTATTATTTGTGAAAAAATTATGGTAACAATGGCTGTGCTCTTGTAGTAACATATAAATAACTCAAGTAATAATAATTGCAGTTAGGCTACTCTGCCTCTTGCGGTCTCATATACAGTAGATAGTTGATAAGAGCACGCAACGTTGTGGATGCCGGTTCAAATTCAGGCTTCGATATTTTTTAAATCCAAATAGATTTAAATTTGTGTGAGTATCATTTAATAATCCAAATTTAAACATAGTTCTTTTTTTAAATTCAAACAAATAACGACTCTTTCTTACGTAAGAAAGAGTAACAGGTGATTTGTGGCACACTCGGTTATTGTTTGACGTCATTACATTGAAAAAAACACGATGTGTCAGTATCAAAACAAGCGATGCATATAATTAGAACTGTTTATATCTATTTTAGGAGCATTGGGCCACATATAACGAGAGGAGGACAGAAATTCTATTTATGTTTCTGTAAGCACGGTCTCGAAGTGGATGTAGCGTAAGATACAATAATGTTAAATACTGTCTATAGTTTACGCGATTAGTACACATTTAAATAAAACGCTGACGGTTTAAAACGCGATATATATATATATATATATATATATATATATATATAAACATAACCTCGGGCCGTAGTTAAAATAATTTTGCAATAAGTTTAACTAGTATATATCGCGTTTTAAACCATTAAAGTGTTTTTTACATAGATATCATTGTTTTGTACAAAATCGACGAGCTACAGTCGTTACGCGAGCGGTTACGATAAAAAAATCATATAAAAGTTTAATGTTTAAATTGTAAATTACGAACCGAAATTACGAATACTTTAAAACAAAATTAAAAAGTATGGTGTACGGTGCTAAGTTTATTTTTAGGTTTTTTATTTCTACTCCTAATTATGGGCCGTAACAAGAAAGGCCATGGTTAAAGTTAACACATACAGAACTATCGAATATTTAAAACCTTAAACCAATATACCAAAAGTTTCACTTATTTGAACATACTTAACGAAAATACATTTAATCTATAACAACATAAAAACAATAAAACTAGTCTTCGCTTAGTTAAGTCAAGTTCTGTGTTAATCTTGGGATTTTAGTCAGGTAAGCCGAAGTCTGATCAACTAATCAGTCATTTAAACCACTCAGCGGAACAGATATAGTATTTCCAAAGGGAAAATCTCACTGCTCTGTACAATATTGTTCATAAAAACGGATATTAAAAATATTTGTCACACTACATGCATTTCGTAACGGTCTGCGAATTTTAATTATGACCCACGGTATGCACTACGAACTTATTATAATAAAGTGTGAGTTAATTAAAATTCCATTCGCTTTTTGTGCGTATAATTAATAAAAATGCGAGGAAAAAATCCATAGTTCTTAAATTTAAAAGCGTCATAGCAAAAAACGTTTGGCATGCGTTCTAGTCAGATCCGCTTCGGGCCAAGCTCTGGCGCCACATATGACGGATCTCGCGTACGAATAAAAGATGACTAACGTTTAGCCTCGTCTGTGTCTGCCTTAGTAGGAATTTTGAAAAT
>CAVLEF010000174.1:0-172500 GCA_963661955.1 Leptosia nina | reverse complement strand
GAAAAATTATATCGATTAATTATTTTAATATTAATTGTTTATCACTACATAGTATAAAAGTCGCTTTTTCTGTCCCTATGTGCGCTTAAATCTTTTAAGCTACGCAACGGGTTTTGATCCGGTTTTTTTAATTAAGAGATTTTTTTATATGCAACGTTCACAGATTTCTTGTAGTGTATTTAGTATCAGCATTGCACCCGAGCGAAGCCGGGCGGGTCGCTATAGTATTAACATTGATAGACTTCAATTCGAGATTTCAAATTCTTATCTTCAGCGACCGTCGTCTTTGTTTACATTTTTACGATCATGTGTTTTACCTTGAAAATGTTATTGACTGCACATTGTTTTCATGAAAATATAGTAATGCGCACGATTTATCACACATATGTTAAGAAATATGGCCTTATGCAAAATCATTGATTGCGCTAAAAATAAGCGTGTTGCACACTAAAGAAAATTTATTGAGAAAAACATAAACAAGATGGTGTAGAAAGTTCGTATTTTTATTTTATTGTTTTGTAAAGACCGTATATCCTTCATGTAACATAACGTAAATAGGTATAACTAATATGAGGCATTTAAATAAAACACTTTAACCGTTTAAAACGCGATATATTAGTTAAACTTATTTGAAAATGATTTTTAACTTCGGCCCGACGTTTCGGACCTCTCTCCCCGTGACCACGGCTGCTGCAAAGCATCCGAACCGTTTAACTAATATATCGCGTTTAAAACCGTTAAAGTGTTTTATTTAAACGTGTACTACTCGCGTAAACTATAGACAGTATTTAATATAAGGCACTGAAGTAATCTATAATCGTGGGGCGAACACAATTCTGTGACCGTTTCAACGATTCATTTAACTAACGGGAAAATAGTTGCTAATTGTTGTCTCTAGGTTTAAAACCCCTGCTTAGCTCAGTGGAGCTACTGCGCCCGTTGTATTATATATTATATGAGTTTTATCCAGTGTATTCCAGATTACGGTAGCTATTTTAATAAGTTCATCATATTTAGTTTATGGTTTAAGAAACAGGTACATTTAGTTACTTATTTAGCCTTTTCCATAACACAATAAATAATGTTTATGGAAACTTATTCATATTTAAACTGAATAAAATAAATAAATTACAAATTACTTGACGCAATAAGAGCCATCGAACTACAATGTATAATGTAAAATTATTATAATTGTGTAACGTTTATTTTGAACTGAAATTAATTATAATAATTAGGGCAGGGAGTTCATTGTATTATCGATACACGTGCATTTTTTTACTAACATTAATAAAATAATTATTTATTCATATTTTTGTAATTATGCTTAAATTCTTGCGTCTTAAATGTGAAGGAAATAAATCAGTTTATTAGTAAATTTTAAGTAATAATTTGACCAAAATGTATAATTTTTGTACTCATCAAGCTAATTTTATTAAAATTACGACTTAACCTTATTTTAAATTAACGCACAAATTTTCAAATTATAGAGCAGATATGTTAAGATTCTGTCTTCACATTAAATATTCCGTTGTTTAAAATTATTTAATATTACCTTGAGGAAATTCTTCAAATTTATGCCTTGACAAATAATTCATGATCATTTTATTTAAAATTTTGTAAGTAGAAAGGGGGAGAAAAAACGTTTTGTTCTAAGATATTATATGTAAGAAGCATTTGTGATGTATTCTTTACGATCACACGTGTTCTGAAACTGTATTCAAACTGAACCATATATTGTACGATTCACTCAAGTATTTATCAAACCCCTAACAATGCCTTATTAAGACCCATTCGCGGGGAAAGTTCTATTCAAGTAATGAGAGAGCACTACAAGTAATCTGCGAGCTCCATTTTGCGGTCATTCAGCTAGGGCCTGTGTATTTACAAGCTTCTATTTTAATAACTATTTCATAGGGTTGCAAGAATTGGCGGGAAACAACGCCATGTTTGACTTCTTTTGACGTTTATATTTTTTGACAGCTGAATGTGACAGTTTGACTTTTTGCGATAAGACAACACCATTTTGAGGCAAACGAATAAAATATTTACTAAATAGATAATGAATAAAAAAAATAAAAATAAGATTGCAACAAATTCTAAAAAAATTATTTGTTGTCCCCGTGTTGTTAAGTCCAGATCTTCAAAATATGTATTACTTCTATTTAGGTATATACATTTTACCGAGAAATAATAATCGATTTTTTAAGTTACTGATGCTTGTAATTTTGTTTATATTTAATTTTTTTTATTGTGTGTGTTGTAGTCACTGAAAAACTATTTTATATCTAATTACGGACTAGCTAAAACATATTTTACAAAAATTCACGGAAATAAGGCAACAGACACACTGATATGAAACTTCGAATGAATTAGTGTAATCAATTTATTTTTCTTCTTTTTAGAATCATGCGCCGGTGTTTCATGCGGTTCTGGTCGACGATGCGTAGTAAGAGGTGGTCGCGCGAGATGCGTTTGCGCAGCGACGTGCCGCCGCGCCGGACCGGTATGTGGGAGCGATGGGAAGACTTATCGCTCCCTTTGTCGACTGCGGCGAAGAGCGTGTAGAAGGCCAGCCAAGCACTTGACTCTGGACTACCCGGGACCGTGTAGAGGTATGGAATATATGAAGCTAATAATATATATAAACGAATTTCGGAATTCAGACACTATATAAAATTATATGGATTGATTTAAATTTGTCTCCTTAATCGACTATGTATTGGTTTTTAAAACCATTATTTTATAACTTTTAGTTCATTCACTAACATAACACTTAGCTTATTAAAATTATATTCTTGGTTATTTTTAACAATGTATTCGATGGTATTATGACCTGGATTATCGGTCATGAGCAATGCTTATGCCGAATACCTTTTACCTGCTATCTTAATGTCCAATAAATTTAACCGAACGCAATAAACGTGATAATTTTAAGAACAAAATTGACTGGCTGGTTGATCTAATGGTATCGAAGTACGACTAATAGTAACCGACGGATTGTGGATTCGATTTCTACAACGATAACTAACAAATTGTCAATAAAATCAAAACAAATTTGAAAGTCTTTGAAAGATCTTTGCCTATCGGGCTCGTTCAATTCCCACTGGGACCAACATTTTCTAATAATAAACATGTTGGAGTTTGTGGAAATCTGGTTGTTAAATGGGTGAAACAAACATTGACAGGTGAAAAGCTGTGAAGTTCATCGCGTTTCGATTCGAGTCTGCGGATTTCCGAATATCCAAAGCCGATATAGTTCGACAGCACATCTTTACATAGGTTAACCCAGTGCTTGTCTGTCATTCACTATCATAAACAAAATCTAGAAAATCTGATTTGTAAATATTATAGGTGATAGGAATATTGAAATCAGGTCACCGACCACTGTATATACAGATGCGATCGCGTTGTTGGCGCTTTTTATTGTTTAAATCAGATTCAAAAACCATTTATTCACGTTGGTAACATGAAAGTCAATGCAGTTAAAAATTATAAATCTCTAAATTTATATTTACTACCACTATCCAAATCAAGAGCGTAGAATGAACCAGTAGAACTGGCAAGAAGTTGCGTATTATCGTTAAATAATGCTCTCTAAGGCTAGAATATCCCAACAGCGCACCTGAGATAAATTTCGAAGCTCTTATAACACACCTGTATACAATAAACACTTTGTAAAACAATTAGATAAAATTGGACGGGGTCACGGCTGCCCTGCAAAGCTTGAAACGTCGGGCCGGAGTTAACAAAAATTTCAAATAAGTTTAACTAATATATGCGTTTTAAACCGTTAAAGTGTTTTATTTAAATGTGTACTACTCGCGTAAACTATAGACAGTATTTAACATATTATGTTATTTTATATCAATTGTAATTTATAAAAATAGTTCTTCTACGCCCCTGTAACCAAATTGTGAAACGCCTGGCATTGCGTTAAGCACGAGAGGTCTTGCGTTCGAATCCCAGGGAAACAAAAAAATTCGGTCGGGTAAGGCACGGCAATCTGATCACATACTCGCCTGTTAAAGAACGAATCAGTGAAACGGACACAAACATGTGTTCGCCCCATGCCCCACGAGGGGGAAACGGGATTTCACACATTGCATTCGGATTGCCCTGCAGTGGTAGAATAAGGTTATAAATAAATTAATGTTAAAAATATGGACGCGGTATCTTACATCCTGTGAATTGTATGCTGGTCTGTCCACCTCTGGCATAAACAACAGATCAGTTGTATTTTGAGTAATATAAGTTGAGCTAATCTGCTTGGACAATAATCGCCACGAGCCATACGCAATAATAAAATAGTTCTGAGAACTAGACGGTAACTCATACGCTGCCTAGCAACTGCACCTTTCATAATAGTACACAGGCCAGCGACCAACTCACGAGAACAATATTATTAGGGTTAGAGCGAAACTTTGACTTCGGCAAAAAACTTTCGATTTCAACATCGCTATCTCGTTATTCTAAAAAAAAAACAGATGACGAGCTCATTGGTGTAATAGCAATGTGTGTCTTATAATAAAATAGTTCCAACATTTTTCTAATCAATTTATAGTTTTCCTAAAACTTGCTGGACTTCATCTGGATATTATATGGGTGGTAGGAATATCGACCGCCTATGTAGCTAATTGGTTAAACGTGTTGCCTAGCAGTGTGTAAAGCGCGAGAGGTCCTGCGTTCGAATCCCGGGGAAACAATAGATCGTATCGGTCGGGCAGGGCACAGAAGTCTGATCAACTACTTGCCTGTTAATAAAACTCGATCAGTGAAACGGACACAGAAATGTGTTCGCCCCATGCTACGAGGGGAGTCGGGATTTCACATAACATATATAAAAAATCGAAAATCCGTCCTGGCCACAAACCACCGTGCACTGAAAAGCCGTTAAGGTAAATCGCTTTTCGGTTCACTGTGTCCGAATCCAAAGCCAAAATAGATCGACAACCCATCTGGTTTAGAAGTTATTTGGCGTGGGTATATCACCTACTATCAAGTAAGCTTGGATGGACAGACTCCTCTATCAGTATTTCACATCTATTGTAATGTAATTAAATCGGATCTCACTGAGTGGCAAATGAGCTATGATCGTCATTTATAAACAATTGCCGCCTTCAAGACGAAATTAATTTAAATTACATTTAATTGGAAATCGATTAAAATTTTACTCCATTTCTTCTTTAAAATGATCTATCATGATTCTTTTAAATGATGATGATGATGGCGTTCTTATAAAGCACAATATATTGATTCATCTAGAAATCAGACGATTGAACGCTTGTAGGTTTACGCAAAAAACTAAAATTTTGTCTAACATATGAATGCCAATGTCAATGTCCCCGTCACAAAGCCCAAACACATTTAAATAAAACAATTTAAACGGTTCAAAAAACGGAATGTATTAGTTAAACTTATTTACAATTAGTTGTAACTACGAGATGCTTTGCTTCTCACCTTTACGACGTTTCAGACGAGACGAAATGCCGCACTGCATCACTGCATCGCTCATTAACCTCGTTTTCGTCCCATTTAAAATTGTCCCGCAAACCTTGATATTATGCGTCCGCGTCGCGTCGGTACTTTAATGATACAAAAAGGTGATCAGGCGCTCCGATCGAGCACTTTTATTTCTCGAAACCTGTTAAAGATCTCCAAGATGACTGTGCTGTCAAAACGTGAATGCTAATGTCCAATTCTCGCGAATCATTGCGAGGGCTGCAAAACTTAGCGTACCTACGTGCTGCGCGCGCGCAACTGCATCTCGATCGCTTCAATATGCTTTTTTGCGTCTCAAATTATATAGTTGGTATCAGACTTTTGTATAAGACGCTTTTAATGGTAGCTATTAATCAAACATCGGGTTGAAACGCTCTATCAATGGCGCGCGCGCCTATAATTACGGTCTGTCTTCTAGGGGGGAAAAGCGGGTTTGTTATTCACTCCCGCCTCGATGCAGTGCATTAATCCCTGTCCCATGCTGACCGGACACTCCCATGCTATCGCACTAGTAAATTGCTCGTTCCAAGAAGGTCTACGTCTCTATCGGAAGTCAATAATAGTTCTTGCTCGGACGGAACATCGCTTTAGGTGTATGAATGAAATCTCCGAGACATTAACCGCGCTTAATGCACACTTGCATAGATTTTAAAATCTCGTTTATTTAATGACTGTAAGTTTTTTTGTATATGAGGAAGGTATACCAGCCATATAACAATTAAAGAACTGAGCTGTCTGATGCTTTGGAAAATCGGAAATTAGTCTGAAATCAAAACGCCATTTAACGTCTCGCCTTTTTACCTATGAACAACGGTGGTTCGTGACCCGGACGGAATATAGATATTCCTATAACTCACTTATTGTCCAGATTTCCATAGAACCGATTAGACCAACCAGATTGATTCCTTCGGTTGTTGTTTGTTGTTCGAAATAACACATAGTGTCTTATTTTACACCTGTGCAGTTTTTGTGTCTTATTTTTAACCGTAAATCAGTGGTTACTTTATAAATCCGAAATCTATAATTATCTGTAGAATCAAGGATTTCGGATTTATATTATATATTTTGGTCAGGGCATAAACATCTAACCTGTTCACCAATCAGTGAAAGTTATATTCCCGTAAAAACATCGCTCAGTAAAACTGGCACAGATAATTAAGTTTATCCTATATCAAAAAAAAATCGTTTTGCGTGAAATTTGCGTGTTTGTGTTTCATTTATGTTAGGCCTAATTGGACCTAAGAAGTCATTGAAAATGTATAGACGGAAATACAACGGCTATGCCTTATAACCAATGTGTGCCTCGGCTTCGGCAACACGTTTTTATCGATAA
Source organism: Leptosia nina (assembly GCA_963661955.1). Taxonomy (NCBI): domain Eukaryota; kingdom Metazoa; phylum Arthropoda; class Insecta; order Lepidoptera; family Pieridae; genus Leptosia; species Leptosia nina. The sequence goes on along the minus strand of CAVLEF010000174.1, from coordinate 165,668 downwards.
GTAAGGCTTACGCCTAACTCTGAAAATTCACGAAGAGTGAGACACAGCTGATTGCTGAATTAAATGCTACACCTATCACGAAGCTATATTTGACATTCTGTAAAAGGTTCTTATTAAAATCTTTCAAACTACAATCATCTTAAAAACTATAGGCCATCTGTTGTATTAATATAAGAACCAAATGGCTAAAGATGCCAGTGCCCAGTGTAAAGTACAGAATCGGGCAACATATTTTAGCGATCGTAAAATCGGAGCGAAGCTGAACGGTTTGTTACAGAAGCAACAGTCATTCATTGTAACGGCGAACAGGATTTCTGGTTTTGTGCAATAGGAAAATTCATATACATAGCTATTTTACCGGGATCTTACGTCTAGAGGTAGCTATTTGTGGTAAAAATGATTCTCTGCTTTCCTAAACATGTTCGCAGGTCCGTCTAGAATATTGTAATTGTATGAGACTGGAACTACCGTCATCGTAAATAGACAATAATATAATTTAATACAATCATAAACTACCAGGTATATATTGCGTTTGGTCAGCCTTAGGATTTCTGAATATACAAAGCTAAAAAAGGCTCGACAGCGCATCTAGAGTAGATGTTACATGGCCGGGGTATTTCACAACCTCATCGTCCTCCTCTATCATAAAAAAAACGAACAGGTGATTTCATTTTTAATAAATTATGCCATATCGTATAATATACTTTTAATCTCCATTTACAAATAAATATGCCTGTTAAAATTTAAATTTATTCAAGTCATTATGCCTAATGCCTATCATGGATATCTTTTAATAAATAAAAATAAAACTTAACAGGCCCACCGTTATCACGACGTCTATCCATAAAAAAAATATTTATATCAGCTACTTAACGTGTCAGCGACTTTGTCCGCGAGAATCGTTATTTTGGGCATCCAAATTCGTTTTTGCAAACCCTCTCATCTTTATAAAGCTGTTAGCACATACGTTGGTCGTGCCCTTCCAGTCGTGCAAGTTAATCTTAAAAGATAGACTTTTTTAGATTATTTATAGAGGAATTATTCTTTCATACAATTTTCCTGGGTATCTTGAGTCGTTTTTGCAGTGTTCGCATCCTCCCTTTTCATTCGACATTTTTCCGTATTTCCCACTATTTCTTCGCTCCTATTAGTCACAGCGCGATTATAGCCTATAGCGTTCCTCGATAAATGCTCTAACTAACACAAAAAAAAAATCAATTCGAACCAGTAGTTCCTGAGATTAGCGCGTAAACATACAAACAAACCAACTTTTCAGCTCTATATATTACTAGTATAGATAAATAAAATAAAGCTTAACAGGCCCACCGTTATCACGATGTCTATCCATAAAAAATATATATTATTATTATATTTATATCGAGAATTGGCAGATAGAAGTGTAGTTAACTGTTAATTATCACGCGAACGCCCGCTGTGCGACGACCTTTATCGTTATAATATTGACATTAATTATTTAATGAATTCTTAATTTTATTTCGATTTCGACGATTATACGAACGCTACTGGAAACTTTTATTTTGAACCGATTTCATTCGTAACTCGTTTATTGTACACGAATATTAGTACAAAAATTGTGACGGAAAATTGGACGAAAACTGTCTGTTCATTGATCGATTGTCTGTAGTTTACGCGATTAGCACATCTTGTATGCATAACTTTTAACAGTTTAAAATGTGTTACATTTTCATATCGTTTATCGTTGCCATAGGAACTACGTTTTAATTATAATTTATACGGAAGTATAAGTCATATCGAAGATAACTAAAGCAATACTAATTGGCTTGATACCTGTCTGCTCCAGCAAACTGAGTTTCACGTAAGTTGAAATTCTTCATCTTTTCGTGTTATTCTATTGCTGTGAGTACCTACAATAAATATCTTGGAGATTTATTTGCAAACTGCAACAGACATGACACTTTTAGGATCCGCGAACACACGGTAAAGATAATTTATATCCACCAATTTTGTTTCAGTATTAATATTAAATACTGTCTGTAGTTTACGCGAGTGGTACACATTTAAATAAAACACTTTAACGGTTTAAAATGCCATGTATATTAGTTAAAATTATTTGGTCTACCTATGACTGCGACTGCTTCAAAGCATCTGAAACGTCGGGCTGTTAAAATAATTACCAAATAAGTCTAACTTATATACATCGCGTTGTATACCATTAAAGTATTTTATTTAGACGAATTAATATATTATATTAGGTACTTTTATCTTCATTAAAAGTTGTGTAGGTGTTTTTAGAAATGAAGGTTTTTTTTCAAAAAAAAAAGAGTTATACCAATTAAAACCTTTTATAAATCCAACAAACCGCTGTTTTCATTTAAGTTACTTCGACACTCATTTTATATTATTCACAGACAGCTTGTGATATTTTTATAAAATTGCACAAATGGACTATTATCTATCTTCTATTCACCTGTATCTCTCTTCTCCCCCTTCTTTTCTATCTATTTTTTAACGTTATCGTTTGTGCTGTGGTCCTAAGACAATGTTACATTGTTGCAAGTCGTATCTTACTGGTTTGCACCCGTTCGTTCTTCTAGTGCAAAGCTTGGTCACAGGTGTTAATAACTTTAAACGTCGGGACAAGAATACACTATAAGAAAACTCTGAAGCTGCACGTTTGTCTGTTTCCGTTTGTTCAATATATCTAAGTTGTGTTTGGTCATTAATAAAACATGTAGGTAGTGTTTCTTATGATAGAAAAGGCATTAGCATGGAGTTTGCTTTTGCCTTTTCTATCATAAGAAACACTTTGGATATTCGAAAAATTCATAGACTGAAACCGAAACACAACTAAATGGCTTTTCATCTGTGAACGGTGGTTTGTGGCAGACGGGATTTTATTGTCCAATATGTACCAGAAAACTTAAAAGTGATTAAAACCAGGATTATATTAGCTTAAATTAGCGATATATTGCTACCTCAACATTTAAATAAGACACTTTAACGGTTTAAAACTCGATGTATATTAGTTAAACTTATTTGGAAGTTATTTTCACTACGGCCCAACGTTTCGGATGTTTTGCAGCAGCCGTCGTCACAGGGAGACTGTCGACACGAAACTTTGGAAAAGTGTAAATAATTTCTAAATAAGTTTCAATAATACACATTGCGTTTTAAACCGTTAAAGTGTTTTATTTAAATGTGCACTACTTAAACTAAGGACAGAGTATTTTCTGACTCAACATTTAGATTTACGTTTTATAGAACAGCTAATTTACTTTTAAATCATGTTAACAAACAATATTTATATAAAAATAAATGATTTTTGAAATCGTATAGAAAACAAAAAAAATATTTTAACACGTTTATTAGTCGGTAACACGCAAACAGTAACGATTACAAACAGGAAAACATGTGGTTTGAGCTTTTGAGTAATGGTAGTGGTAGCCCGGATGACACGGGAGAGAATGAACGCAATTATGGAAACCGGCCACGGGAACCAGTAGCCGGCGTCTTCCCGCCACAAATAAGCACTTCAATGGACGGGAATAACTCGTATTCTGAAACAAACATTCTATTTTTAAACGACTCAGGTGAGCCGGGAAAACTTTTCAAACATTGATAAACATTAACTAAAACTAGTAGTCATTTAAATAAAACACTTTAACGGTTTGGAACGCGATAGGTATTAGTTAAACTTATTTGAAATTTGAAAAGCCACGGCGTTATACATTATACATACGCACATAGAATAATTTGTAAGTGAAGTAAACTAATACATTACTCAAACAGTTGAAATACCTCCTTTAAATTAAATAAATCTAGATTTATTTAATAATTCAATAACTGCAAATGTTGTTGTCAAGTATTTGAAAAGTCGGGTAATTCGACTGATATATTCGTTCGCGTTTAAAGCCGTTATATTTTGTTATTTGAAAGTGTACTACTCGCGTAAACTACAGACAATACCTAATCACATTTATATAGACAATGACGAAATCTATGTCTAGTTTTCTTCAGTTCGAAAACGAACTAGATTTATAGAATGTAATGATGGTTTAATGTTGTTGGAAAGAGCACAAAAGGTAATAAGTGATCAATTGTCTGTATCAAGATAAAAATGAAAACATCCGTTGCAAATTCTGTAGTGAATTTAATAAGCAGCGAATGTTTAAATATTTCTAAAACTCGCATTTACCATCGATTATAATTATGATGTTAAAAAACAGGTTATATATAAAGATATTTCTAAATGTCTCTAGATTTCTCAGCGGGATATAATCTATTTAATGTAACGACCCATTCATTAATATTTTATGAAAAATAATTCGACAGTAACAGGTGTCCATTCCATATCCTTCTAACTTATAAATAAGAGACGGTTCTTAAAACTAAACTCCACCATGCCGTTCCAAAGCTGCTTAACAGACGACTTACCATCAGGCGGATTTTGAAACCTCAAACTTCTATACTCGGACTGACACTCGCAATGTATTCAAAAGCTTTTACTCATAAAAGTATACAATGTCACAGATACAATTTCAACTATTATTATAATTTTGTCTAATACTGTCTGAATCTCTCTCTTCTAATCGACAGACTAAACATTAGACCAAGAAGACAGGCAGACCAATGACGTTAGATTTTTCAAATTAAATCTAATGAGTTCGCTTGCAAGATGTTTTGACATGGCTAGAGGCAGAGTAGCCTAACTGAAATTTTAAGTCTTGAGTTATTTATGTTTTCATGGCCGAAACTGTTAATCTACAAGAGCACAGTGATCGAAAATTATTAACATAACTCTTACACAAATAATAGAACAAATGAGTTTTCGCCAAAGTTGATTGGGCATTTTTTTTCCTCCATATTGAAAATCATATTTTTTGTTATTAGGCCACAGCAGCCTCAAATGTTGACGTTTCGTAACACATCCATTAAACAAATGCATACACTGCGTTTCTAGGAAATGCAACTAGAATCGGTGTAAGATATGACGGTTTCAAAAGTTCAGTGGCTCACTTATAATGTGAAAACTGCGGCTGTTTAGCGGTCGTGGCTTGTAATTGATCCAATGATATTGATTTCTCGCTATAAAACTTTACACCTACGCGTTATAAACGTAAAATTATCCTATATGCAACTCCACAATGAGTTATGTAAAATACTAGCCTGACGCCACAAACGTTCGTAATAAGTACACGTTTGAAAGAAGATAAATCAACAAAACCCAGTAGACACAAACGCGAGTAGTACATACATTTAAATGAAACACTTTTAACGGTTTTAAACGCGAAATATATTGATTATTTTTATAATACTTTGCATAGAAGGTGACTCTTAATGTAAAAGACAAAATGCTACTCTAGCGCCATCTAGCGTCGTAGTAGTTTTATTCAAATACCATTTATATATTATGTACATTTTTACGTAAAGCTAAAACACTTTTCGAGGCGTTGCCAAGATTTCGATGAATTAAATTTAAAATCAACTTTAAATAAACACTTATATTTTTATGTATTTATGTTTTAACTTTAACCAGGTAGACAGGCGTCCCCGATACAGAACAATATATTATAAATATTTCCGTCCAAGATAACCTCACCATAATGGTTTCTTCTTAGCCACATGAAAGGATAAGATCTTGGTACGGACTTCAAAGACTATATTGAGGGTAATTTACTAGGAAACTAGATAAATAATGAAAGTGTATTAGTCTGTGGGCGTTTTGATTGAAAGTTGAAACATTAAAACGGGAAATATTTAAAAATATCGTTAAGACAACTGTTAAATTCTATCTAGATTGGATTTACATGGAAGCTCAATTCAATGTATATCTTGTTTTAAACCGTTAAAGTGTTTTATGCAAATATGTACTCGCGTAAAAACAGACAGTATTTAACATCGAAAAGGTCATTGTCTTCTATGTTTAAAAATAATATTGTTTTTGAGAGTGTAAGTGAAATTCTTTCGTACAGTTGCAGAAAATAATGTCTTATTCTATTAGCAGTTCAGTGACTCGATTTAACTGATTTATGTGGTTACAAATAAATACATCCAGCATTACACCAAAACACCAAGGTATGCAACTCCGACGCAAACACTTCACGCGTTTTACGAGCGATATAATTTCTGGGATTCTTAAAATTGTGCGCCTAGCCAGGTCATGCGCAGCGAATATTTCGAGTTGCCTTTTTGCTCTATAATTAGTTCGCGAATGTTTCTGTGAGTTGTGCCAATTGTGAACAACGGTCGCCGGTGCAACATTCAATGCAACATTGTTTTTAAACGCGCAATTAACGATAATTCCTGACCTATTTCGCTGTCAAGCAGTAATCCGTTAATTTCACCATAAAAACTGGTCTTATATTTAATCTATCTAAAAAGGGTGGACTGTCAATTGTTCTAGATTATACTTCTTACAGCTGAAGAGTTTGTTTGTTAAAACTTTAATACGATTACGATGGCATTATATGAATTAAAATCGATTATAAATTGAATAAATTTACGACAGCGTTCAGTGCTGTTTGCTTTAAACAACGGTACACACGGTTGACACGGTAGCTCAATTGGCTAGAGCAACAGCACGCAACGCTGTGGGTGCCGGTTCAAATCCTGTTCGTGTCGTAAATTTTATACTATCTATAATCGATTTTTGATTCATCGACTAGATAAATGTATACATTCTAATACGCATTATACAATCTAGTGCACATAGGAACCGTTAGAAAAATTTAAATATTTTTTTATTCAGTATCGTATTAGACCTAAATAAGACCATTAAAATTATTCTGGCATGTCGAGTTCATAAATCTAGGCTCAAAGGTAGCCACTTGATCGCCGTCTAGACCCAGCTATCGGTCTATAAACCGCAACACGATACAATCAAGTGGAAAGGCGTCAGATATTTACAGAACTCGCTCGTTTGTCCGATTTCTACTCAGTTATTATGTTACATTAGGCGTCGTATTTCCTCGCTTGCCTGTCTATGATTTTTATCTGGCTTAAAATATTTGTTTGCGCAGCGGTTAGAGATAAGCTCGGTACAGCTAGCTTTCTGCCGGCGTACGCGCACGCTATGGTATGAGGAAAACCGCATCATAGAATGTGGAGATAGCGAGAGCGAAGATGTATTTATTTACTGTTAATATACTTAACAAGATTTTAGATCAATAGCTTTATAGACTTTATACCTATGATCGACCAAATCGGTTTTAAGGGGGACCCCCCCCAGCCTTCCTTCCACACTAAAGATACATTTCTATTTCCCATAACGAGTATTAACGAAATAGTTTCATTATTAGAAGCTGTGATATCATAAAAAAAACACATTTTAGTCGCAGTGTAGGAAGGTTGTATATGTTTAGTGGACTTCTAGTTTTAGCATCGTAACTTTTCGAGAGTTGAAAATAAGAAAACAAGTTTTGGATCTTTATTATTTTTTACATCTACAAAAAATTTTCGACTCTGGCAGGACTTGAACCGGCATCGTCGGTACCGTCGATAGCTCAATTGGTAGAGCAACAGCACGTAACGCTGACAATGCCGGTTCAAGTCCTGCCCGAGTCGAAATTTTTTTCAATTTATTTTCCAAATTTAAATTAAAGTTTTGGATACTATATTACCATACTGTTTTTAAACCCAATCTTCTAGAATTGCAGTGTAACGAGCATTCTTTTTACAGTGGGAAGCTGTGAAGGTGTTCGTTGTGGAGGAGATAAACGCTGCGTACTGGACGCCGAATTGGGCGCGCATTGCGTCCGTTGCGGTGCGTGTAACGTTGCGGGAGCACCCGTTTGCGCCGTGGACGGACGCACGTACGCCGGCGCATGCGCACTTAGAAAGGCTGCGTGTGAACGGGGAAAGGCGCTACCTCTCGCGTACAAGGGAGCATGTATAGGTGACTATCGGCTTTATATTGTAAATAGTATGATACTGGTTTACTGTAAGCGGTTAGAACTTTCTGTTAATAAAAAAACATAAACCGACTTTTCGTAATTATTTACATTACTATACTAATGTTTTAAAGCCGCAGTTTGTTTGTTTGAACACCAGTTGTTGAAAAACAGTTCAAAATGGGGTATCTTGAACTGTTAATATTTTAAGATTAACTTGCAAGAGAACAAGAAGAGTTCCTATTTTTTAATTCTAATGGTCTAATAATCGATTATGTGCATGTAATAATTTTTAATGTTTCAGCAAATGCAACGTGTGCATCGATTTGGTGCGGCGCAGGTCAGCGTTGCGTGCAAGGTGGGGCTAGCGGCGCACGCTGCGTGTCCTGCGGCGTTTGCGGCGGAGGCGCTAGAAGGACTCTTTGTGGGACCGATTCGAGGACTTACGGCTCTTGGTGTAGACTCCAGAGGGCCGCTTGTCATGCGGGCACTGTTGTGGACCCACTGCATCCGGGTCCTTGCAAAGGTATATAAATAATAGCTCAAATGTACGTCGATCAGTTTAAATTTTATCAACCAATGGGAATTGTTGGAAGGTTTCTTTGTTCACGATATATATATATACAGTTGGTTAGATCAACAGCATGAAACGCTCTGAATGCCGATTTAAGTCTTTTTTTTTAAGACTATTAGGCCCTAACAAATTAAATGCAGAAAGCAAGGAGTCCGGGTCTTATACGATATAGTTTTTCACATTTTCAACGTCTTGTTAAAATACACATAAGGAACATTTAACATATGCCTATGAAAAATTTGAAAAAGGACATTTGAACTAACGATAGCATCTTGGTTTTCAGGTAGCAAAAATGTAACGGACAATAGTGTGACTGAAAGAAAATATAAGAAAGATATTAATAAAGCGAGAAATCTGTAATGGATTGCTTCAGGTGACGGACGCGGTAAAGTACGTTAACAATATTCGTAGAACCGATGGCAGCCGAGACTCGATTCGAGGCTTTAAGGGAAAAAATAGCCAAAAAGTAGCAAAATTTTTAAATATGACCTCTAGTTCTGGCACTCTTTGAAGTTGTTGAATGTTACGAAAACTTTCTGTAACGTTTCTCCAGTAAGCTAAGATTGAATCGAGAGTAGAGTTCACAACGCTATGAATCTTTGCATACTTAAATGTGATTTCACTAAACTTGTAGGCCAGATGCAACGATCAAATCTCAGTGTTGTACGTAGATTTAGAATCTTGATACTTGTTTGTAGATAAATAATATTTTAAATATCTTTTAACACGTTTATATATTAAAATTTTGAGCACCAAATCGTACTTAATATTTAGTCAAAATGTTAAACTTTAGAAGTGTAGTTAGCACAATATGGTACTTTTATGAAGTAGGTATTTCTTATTGTAGAAAATTATATTTCTCGGTGACGTCACGAAGCTTGTAGGATGATCTTTCATCGAACTGACATTTTTAATATTATTAACTTCTAGTACACATAAGACTTGGTTAATTTTACTTCACGATTGTGGTCCTAACGCTTATGCAATATTTATTTTTAAGTTATGAATTATAATGATCTAGTGCAATAATGTTATTGAAAATTGTGTGAAATTTATGTTGACGTGTTTTGTTTTGTGTTTTTATATAAAAATCGATTGCGTGTCGCGAAGGTCATTGAATTTTAATTGGAAAATATTTTAATACGTTATAGAGTACTTTTTCAGTATTATGTGTATGTAAGATTTTTAGATTTTTAATTTTCGAAACATTTTACAAAAATCAAATGTTTTCATAGGTCGTAGTGGAAAGTAATTTATTGTTACTTTTATTTATTTCCAAAATAATTCAGGAACAAAGCGTGGATGTTGTGTTTATAAATGATCTTTCGATGCGGTACGACTCGCGGAGTCCTGCGCTTAGCTTTAAATAGTTCAGTAAATTTAGGAATTATGTCCACATCACTGTTTAAGAGCTCTGTCTGTCTATTCCTGTAAACTCCATTTTGTAACCAATATTATCCAAAGATGTTTAAAATGCGCTCGACGACGATGGTCACATGAGAGGTGGTCTTACTGTTCTTATTATACTGTATACTTACAATGTAGCAATCTTGTAACTTAATTTCCTAAGTTATGTATGAAAACGACCATCTGGACTTTATTTATTTACTTATATATTCTTTATTGCACAAAACATAAAAATATACATTACTTGTTCATTACCTTATCATAATTAATCGGCTCCATTTCGTTTTGATTGTAACTATTACGACTTGGTAAGATCGCTGATGCGAACGGCGCCGCGACTGGCGGCTGAAACAAATCTATAGCAAAGTACTAATCAAGCCGCGTACAGCGGTGAACGAGTACGGTGGTCGCGTACACGGTCGTTTTGTCCTTCATCTGATCTTAATGGCGAAGTCCCAAGGCTACCAGTGTTAATTTGAACATACAAGACAACGAATATTCAACTCAAATTCACTTGAAAGAGTTTATCATGAACTGTAGATTTTTTTATTGGTTTTATTTACCATGTATGTGGACCAAGAGCGATCTTAACGAAGTTTAAAATTTGGCCTTTTTAGACGTTGTTTTAATATATGTCATTTTAAAATACACGTCTAAATTTATTGTATAAATTTTTATCTTTAGACCTGGGCTTGGAACACCTCTGTTTATAAAAAATCAGAGATGTCGATTGAATTTTGAAATAAGCAAAAGTTTTTATACAATATAATGTTTTCTCTCTCGGATCTCACGTCATCTCTTTCACACATATGCTTTTCACCTTACTAAAAGTTGTATATTGTGTCAAATAAAGTCTATTGCATACCATATATTTTTTTTAGTGTGTCCGAGCCCTTATTTTCAATAATTTAGGTACTATTAAAGTCGTCGTATTACTAAAATTGTTATCTTTCATCTTTGTTGTTATTGACAACTACGAAATTGTTGGTTAACGCATAACTTAGCGATGATGTATAATATATTTTCCTTGTTCCTTCATAAATATTTTACATGGAAGTCTGGCTTTTATTTATTCCACCCTCGAAATAAAAGGCTTGTAAGATTTGGTTGATTTTTTTTTAATATTCTGATTATTTACATTAACTGTGTCATAAAAATTCAAGTGTACAAAACTTCGTCGGTTTGTTGACACATGGAGAACGTATACTCAATTGTCACCACTAAAAACATTTTGTAAGCAATGTTTGAACGTATATAGAGCGGACATAGTACATTCCAAATATAAAAAAATTCAATACAGAAAAAACTACTTCATCTTAGAGCACATTAAATGTCAGAGTGAGACAAATAGCTCATTCAATCATTTATAGCGTTGTCTCTGTCGCTCATTATTACGATTTCAGATATTAGATTTAATTTTTTTTAGAGAGAGAGATTATCGATATATATATTCGAATAATTTCACGAGAATAGATTTAATAATATGATGTGCATATATACCTTTTTCATAAGTTACTACAAAAGTATTGAGAGACCTATCATTGTATTACGGGTCGACGTGACCGAGAAGAGGTTCTCGACGTTTCGCCATCACGAGCGGATGACATCATCAGATGTTAGCTCCCCGATTGCTCGAAAAATTAAGAACAACAGCCCGAAAAAGAAAATTGCTGAAACTTTGGCCGTGAAAGCCTTGTACAATTTATTAACCGAGTCTGTTGAATCGTAAACATACCAACTTCTAAATAATTCATATAAGAAATGTACTATATACACCCTGTATATGGGAATGGAAGTCGTTTAAAAAACTAATCCTAACATTATAAGAGATTAAACTTATCCTAAATTAAGGGTGCTTTATCAATTGAAGCTAACTAAATAAGTTTAACTGATATATCGCGTTTTAAACCGTTAAAGTGTTTTATTTAAATTTGTACTACTCGCGTAAACTATAGACAGTATTTAATTGGTCTGTGTGTCAATCAATCCTAAAAATCTATAAAAAGTTATCGCCAAGCTATATGTTATTCTAGAGGTATCACAAACTTACAGAAAGCACCCTTGTTTTATAAGACATGTCACTGTAAGCCTTATTATAAGGCAATAGGACTCAATTTCGCTTAAACCGATGTCGAATACAACCAGAGCCCGACCGAGACCGAAGTTTTCTCGAAGGTTCTCACAAGTCTTAAGGCAGTCACAAACAAATGCCAGCATGGAGACAAAACTAATCACATAATTTAATATTCATTAGATGGAATGATATGCCCCAATCCTATAACACAAATGCGCTATCGACCTATTGAAATATCGTTGAACCGTCAGCCTTCGTAATACCTAGAACACTCCTACGATCAACTCAAACAACAACTACTCGTCCCTACTTTCAATATTCTAAATTCAAATCTACACTAGCATTCTTGCACTTCTTGTTGCATCGTCGTCCTCGTAAATAATTCCATGGTCAGAGCACTGAGGAACAGCGGTATAGAACGGTGCTGGTGTAAATGTACTTCCACCAGGTCCCCCAGCGACGCGGAGTAGTCTGTGTGCACCATTTCTATACCGTCGTCGCACAGCGTGAACGTGAGGTATTCGTCGGAAGACTCTGCGTACATGTTAGTAATTCTGAAAAAAAAAAAACAGAAATGTATTGTTATGTGTGAAATCCCGTTTCTGTATCCGTTTCACTGATAGATTTTTATTTACAGGCAAATTGTTGATCAAAATTCTGTGAATTGCCCGACCGAAACAATTAATTGTTTCTCCCGGGATTCGAACCCAGAACCTCTTGCGCTTAACGGAATAATAGGCAACACGTGACTATTTAGCTACAGAGGCGGTCAACATATATTACACGTTCAAACATCTTTGTGACCTTGGGCTCGATCGACCTATGTACAATCCACTTTAAAGATTAAACTACTTAATGGCAATGAATCAGTCATTAATTTTATTATTATCCTTTACCGATCGAAGCCCGAGTCAGTGCCTCACACGATGTTGACCATTTCCCCCACTTTTCCCACAAATTCCCCACTCTCCCCAGCCATTTATATATATAATATCTATACAATAAATATATACTAACCTGTAATTCTTATGTACAGTCCTATCTATTTTGTAACCGAGCAGCATGTAACAAACATCTCTGTACTCTTGCGCAGACGCGGTAAATTCTTCTTTCATTCTATAAATATACGCAGTTTTCTTATTATTAAAACATAAAGGCGTACGGAATTAATATATGGATAAAGATTAACACAAGACTAATATAACAATTAAAATGATTTCTCCCCTTGGGGTGTGGAAAAGCCCTATTCCACTGAATGTTACCTATTAAATTATCCGAATGTTAAAAGGCAGAACATTTTGAAACATTGGGCAAACTGTGTTAATAAAAAGCACAAATCCTGCAAACATAACGTTATCGACATGAATTTTTTTTTTCATTTAGATAATTTTTTTTATTTCATTCATTAAAGAGATTACTCACCGTTGAAGCTTAATTCTACTATTTTCTAACTTCTGCTTCAACTCTTGAATTTCTTCTGGACATGCTCGTGAACCACCTTCGCGTAGCGCCGCTTTCAGCTTTTTTATCTGAAATTACAGAGTTTCTAGTATTATTATAATTTATGGACATATTTAAAAAAATCAATGACTGATAACAGATTGCTTAACTTTGTCATGAATCAAAATGTATAATAAAGGTTAATGGTTTAAACCCCGAACTAAATTAATAATTAGTCCTATTATATTACCTCTTCTTGTGCTGATTCTAGATCTACTTGCATTTGCTTTGAAGCAGCAGCTGCCGGGTTGTCAGCCAAATGCAGCACCTTTAGAAACAATATTTAATTATCAGCCTATGGTGATGAAAAATCTATTTACATTGAAAAAAATTGACTACTATATACCATAATAAGTATTTCTTAAGCTACTGGCACTTATTCCGGTTTAAAAAAGCGTGAAGGACCAAAACCAACCAAAATTAACTTACGGCTAATAATGACTAAGTTTTGTACTAAAGGAATGTCTATTTACAGTCCAGTCACAACAACGGTGAAGGTTTCTATAATATGTAAACTCATACTAATATCACTCTCATCAATAACTGAAGTTTTTTTTTACAATTGCTAATACCGAATATCTGAAGGCCAAATAGATCGACAGAACGTCGTGTCTTGGCTGGGATATTTCACTACTATCAGGCTTGTCTGTCAATCTCTTCTATAAGAAAAGAAAAATTGCAACTCACCTTTGTAGGTGCTGCAAGCTTATCGAGATGCGCGTGCAACTGGTCCCTCTGCGCGCGCAGCTTGCTCACCTCACGCTTGGCCGCTTCAGCCTCCTCACGATACTTACTTGCCTCTGCTCTTGCGTTCTCCAGTGCTAATTGATACAAAAAAAGTTACGCAATAATTAATACTAGAGAGTGCGGAATAATAGTGCGCCAACGAGGAAGATTAGTACTCTAATTATCTAGGTACTATGTAACTATAGTGTATTTTTTCTAGCTTGGCATTTTTGGCAAACAAACACACAATTTACTTGAAATCGTTAAAACGTAAAAACACTACATTTTATATTAAAGTTGCGAACCACATCAATACCACGTAGTAAACACCACAATTTCATGCTAAAATTAATAAAAATAAAAACGACTATACATAAATGCACAGATTATAATAACTTCAGTTTGACATATACATAAGGATGGGATGTAAGCAAAGTTAGCGACAATAGAAGAAGTCCCACTCATGCTCGATCGCTGTAAAGCGTTTTTAACGTCGTTAAATAATAATAATATCAGAAATTAAAAGAAAGGTCGCCATAAAAGTAATTTTGAATACTGAGGATTTTTGGTAGGTCCATATATAATCAACATTTCTTTCCCTCTGTGTCATCTATACCTCTGTGACAACTAGTATATTTCAATTAACTTGTAAGTAGTAGTAAGTTTGAAATCGACCATATTTTCTGTGGTTGTTTTGCCAAGTTAGAAAAAATACACTATATGTACTTTTGCATTATATGTATATAATGGCACAGTAAAGTTTGTACACAGGTGTTAACTACCTTTAGCTTGTCCGTCCTGATCGTGTGAAGCCAGCAGATCTCTGTAACCCTGCAATGATTTCTCGAGTTGTTCAACTCTCGCGGACAAGAGTGCCGCGCTACCAGCACCGGTGTCTCCGCTCAGCGTCATAGTGAGTTCCTTTTCATAGCTGTCCAGCTGTTGCCTAGCAACATGTTATCATATAAATATATAGTAATAAATATATATAGTATTATTAATAGTAATTCTTTATTACGAAGAATTTTTACTTTATTATTGGAAACTACTTTAGTAAATACTGTCTGTAGTTTAAGTTTAGTAGTACACATATAAATAAAACACTTTAGCGGTTTAAAACGTGATGTATTAGTTAAACTTTCGATGGTTTTGCAGCAGCCGTGGTCACAGGGAAACGGCAGGCCGTAGTTAAAATAATTTTCAAATGAGTTTATGTAAATCGCGTTATAAACCGTCAAAGTATTTTATTTATATGTATACCGCTAGCTTAAGCGACAGGCAGTATTTACTAAAGTAGTTTCCAATAATAAAGTGAATAAATATAAGGAAAATTTACTAAACTGACTATATTAAAACGTAACATAGTGGTATTTTGTTTGAAAAGTGTAACAACTTTTTTGCTAGCTTTTAATGTTTTAATGAAATATTTAACTAAACTGAATAAACTATTTATAATGCACTTACTATTTGTACTTTGGTTGCAAAGATATAGAAACTTATCTTCATCTTACGAATTTTAACTATCTTTTCAAATATTTTAATTTTCTTACCTGTAGCTATCTCTTTCTCTCGTCACGATCAACAAACGTTTCTGCAGTCTGTGGATAAGGCTCTCCTGATTCTTTCTCACGGTTTGCAAATCGTTCAGCTTTGCGGTTGCCTTATCGCGCTCAAACTTAACCGTTGCTAGTTCCTAAAAATAGAAATCACGCTAAGACAACTAAACAAACAAAAGTTTTTTTTATAATATAGATTGATAAAATAACCTTTTTTATTGTTTATGCATTGTTTCAAAATGCATTCCCAGTTAAATAATATTCTATGGACCTACCTATTTTGAGCATTACCGGAGGTCCTTAAATAAGCTATTTAGCTACCCCCCTTTTTTATGACCCTGCATAAGGTTATGGGCGTAGGTTTGGCCAGTGTAATATAGGTTTTTTCAAACTATTAGAAATGTTACCCCTCTATATTCAATGTTCTACCTCGTTTATTTGTGCCAACTGTGACTCTGCCTGCGTAGAAGTCTCTACAGCTGTAAGTTGGCCGCTGAGTGCGTTCTCCAGAGCAGACGAAAGTGCACGAGCCGATTCCACGCCATGCCCGCGCGCAGCGCTGCGCCATTCCTCCAAATTTGCCTCGAGGGACGCAATTTTAACCTAGAATAATTTCTAGGTAATCAGTAAGATTAATCCCTGATGGTAATCTGTACTGAGAGAATAATGCGAATACCTTAGCCTCGTGTAGCTCCTGTTGTACAGGCTGCAAGGCTTCCACCTTCCCTGTCAGGATGTGAACCTGTTCTTCCAACAACAGTTTATTACAAATCGCGTCACGTAGAGTCCGCTCGTTCGCGCGCAACCTTGCAACTTCTTTTTCTAACTCTGCCATGTTGACTAGCCGCTTTTGGGCAGTCTATAAACACAACAGCTCATTTGAGTAATGAATACAAAGGCTGTTTTAAATTATAAATGTACCAATTAGTACATTGCTATGTTCAATAAAAAAATAATAAGAGAAGGATTCAAATAAAACACTTAAACGGTTTAAAACGCGTTGTAAATTAAAGTCAATCTTATTTGGAATTTATTTTAACTACAGCACGATGTTTCGGATGTTTTGCAGCAGCTGCAAACGTGGCCATGTCTCCGAATAATATTAAATAATCATCATCGCGTTATAAACCGTTTAAGTGTTTGATTTAAATGTGACAGTATTTAGAATTAGTAATAAATGTAATAATAAAACACTTTTCTTCCAACTTCAAGTCCATAGTATTAGTAGGTCCTACAATAATAAATTAATGTCTTTTCTGTCGGGCCCTTGTGTTTAAAGACTGTATTGAATAGGGCAGGGTTCCACTTTCAGGGAAAAAATATTTATGTGAGTCAAGAAGCATATTATATATTGCAGAAAGAGTGTGTCTGCCTTAAACCCATCTAATTGATATGGATCATATTTCTGACAAGTGACAACTTAAAATTAGCATCATTACCTTAGTTTGTATCTGCCAATCTTTGTAAGAGTCTCTTTCATATTCTATTTCCTTTAATTTGCTTGAGACTTGCTGAAGTTCAAAACTTTGTTTCTCAAGTTGAGACTTAAGAGCTGTGCACTGATCGGCTTTTGCTTTTAATTTTTCCACTTCGCCTCTAAGTAACTCGCTCTCCTCTTGAGCATCTTCCAATGCCTACATAATGGACAACAAATGTAATACCATCTGTTACACAAAACTATATAAATATAAAATATAGTTTACTCCAAATATATTTACTTTATAAAATTAATGTGATAATAATAGTATTATGTATAGACATAAATATGAATTATTAATTTGAACAAGTATTTTAGATTTTATGATTAATTTTTCTGAACTCACAGAAAGAAAATAATGCATGGATTAAGGTTTATTTATCTTAATGTTTATTCTGTAAAAAATTGAGTTAAAAAGCATACCGCTAATAATTCATTCATATCCTTTTGCATCTCAGATATTTGATCCTTGCAGCTTACATTAGCTTGAAGTAATTGATCCTTCAATTCAGAATTTTGTTTTTGAAGCTCCATCTTTTCTTTTTCCCATTTAAATTTTGTGTCCTTGAACTCCTTCATAGACTGAAAAACACAATGTTTTAGAGTTAATATTAGTGTATTTAAATAAAACACTTTAACAGTTTAAAACGCGATATATTAGTTTAACTTATTTGAAAATGATTTTTAACTTTGGCCCGACGTTTCGGATGCTTTGCAGCAGCCGTGGTCACGGGGAGACCGTTTTTCAAATAAGTTTAACTAATATATCGCGTTTTAAACCGTTAAAGTGTTTTATTTAAATGTGTACTACTCACGTAAACTATAGACAGTATTTAATATTAGTGTAATTAAAAACATTTTCCATTTGAAAAATTATTCAACAAACCAACAATTAACAGTATACACTGAAGTTGCTCTATCATAAACACTTTAGTACCTCACTAAATTCTTCCCGCAAGTCTTGCTCTCTCTTCCTGATCAGCTGTAGCCTATCTTCCATATCGGACACCATTCGTTCATCTCTTTTATGTTGTTCCACCAATGATGCCTTCTCTTCTTCAAATAATATTTGCATTTCCTTACGAATTGCATGTTGGTGGTTAATTCTTGCTTCTAATTTTGCAATCTAAAAATGAAGCTCAGTATATGAAATACAGATTAATAAAGTAACTAAAGTCTTAGTGAAAACATTTAAAAAAATTGATTTCTAACTTGAGCCTTTGCGCCAATCAAATCTATTTTTAATCTTTTCGCTTCCCATGGTGATGGTGGAACACTGCTCGTTGAGTCAGTACGAAGTCTTTTTCCGGGAGTTTCTACGTCTCCACCAAAGCTTGGTTTTCGTTTTCCCAAATTCACTAAGTTAGACAAGTCTAAAAAGTTTATATTTAACTATAAATATGTCATGTTATAGTAAATTTAACATTTATGTGTAATGCCTGCCTTAAAACATGGATAATTTGAAAAACAAGACCTTACCACTTTTAGGTGAAGTATTATTGCTTTCTGTAAAATTAAACTTTGCAGACATGGATAGTCTATCTTTCGGTGGCTCAGTGTTAATAACGCGCCTAAACGGCTCTAACACATCATTAAATAGCGAGACATCGCTCTCCTTCGCCATTACGTTAGTTATGACAAAATCTAAGAATCTTATTAATACATAACCACTATAACGAAGGAATACAGCATTTGATCACTGTTTTATAATTTTATTAGAATGTTAATTTACAAAAAAATACTATAACGCCGACCAATACACATTCTAACCACAGATACTAATTTTGCAATTGTCAAGCTGAGGGTTTTACCAATTTTGCCTAGTCGTAATCGCCTGGCGTGCTCTGTGGTGAGATTTACAGAATAGCGTTTGGTAAGATTTTGTATGCTGTAACTAAATCTGTTATTGCTAATTATTTTGATTTGATTCTGTGGTATTAACGCATGTATGCGCCTGCGTCGATTTCGTTTACAAATGAGTTTTAAATTGTTTGAATGTTTATATTTTAACTTATGAATTACAATTAGCTTTAATAGCATTTCTTAAGTCATGGTTGTCGAGCAAACGTATTAAATATTTATTAAAGTTTATGTATCATATCAAAACCTTTTATAGTAATACATATTAATAATTAATACAAGGCAATATGAACAATATATAGGATGGCTGACTTTAAAATGAGAACCAAGGATGGTAAAACCATAAATCAAGATGAAAATTACTGTGTATTTAATGTTATAAGTGTGTTTATATCACTTGTAACTATACTTGCTGATTTAACAACAGGTAATGTGTAAAATTATTATCTATAATATTTGTTTGGAATTAATTATTTTATTAAAATTAAAATTACACCTCTTTCAGACATTCTAGTCTTTATTGAATACTGCAAGAATGGCTACTTGGATTGGGCACTTATTACTATAACATTTATTATAACTCCAAATATATTGATAAATATATTCTCTTTGAGATGGTTTCTTATTGATAAAAAAGTGAATATTCATCACTGGATAACACATGGTTTTCTTGTTGGCTTACTAGAGAGGTAATTTAACATTGTCTGATAATTATTACAATGTAAGGACTTGAAATTAATTGAATGTATCTCATTAGATCCACTATGCTTTTTCAGGTACATTATATTCTTGTATGAAGTATTCTCATGTAAGAATTTTGAATTATTGAAATCCCAAAGACTGTTGATCCAGAGAAATGACTTGAGCCTCTTGCATTTTTTGTATGTTTTTACTGGGACCATACCACAAATTGTTTTGCAAACCTATGCCATTGTTATGTTGCAAGAAAATTACTACACTAAAGGTAATATTCATCTTACTAAACTTATAATGTTTTTTTTTTATATTGCTGGTGCAGATGACTCATCTTTGTTTTATTTTTTACTTATTTCAGTATTTTCACTAACAGCATCTGTTGCATCGGTGACTTGGGGTTGTGTTACATACATATACAGTATAACATCATTCTCATCAGGTTATATTAACTGGATTTCTCTTTTGCTAAAACTAACATGGCACTTTGGCACAGTCATTGGAAGAGTAGCTGGTATACTACTGTTCAGCATCATATTTGGTGTATGGACCCTTATACCCTTAGGTAAGCAACTGAGCACATTTTGCACAAAAGCTTTAATTATAACTAAAAAATTAATAGTAGTAGTTTTTATTTGTTTTAACCCGCTTTTTTTATAGGACTGCATTGGTCTGCGATGACTTTCTGGATAATAACTCAAAAAACGACGTTTTGTCCCAATAAATTTGAAGAGACTTTGTATAATGCTGTTATGGGATTTGTGTATTGCTTCTGTTTTATTAACATTAAAGAGGGACACACGCGGTATCGTCTAATGTTATTTTATACGCTTATTATAACACAAAATATGGGAAGTTTACTTTTGTATGTACTACTGTCTGATGATGAAAAGCAGAGGAAAATATGGTCAATTGCTTCTACAAGTTGTGTTGTTTTGGGGACTGTTATTGGTAAATATCTATAACTGATAAATGAAATAAATTTTGTTATGGTTACAAACCAATATGACTTGTTCTTTCTTGCAGGCATGGTTTCCATGGTTCTATATTACAGATTTTTTCATTCAAATGGTCAAATTCTATGGAGATATGTCAATGAAGATGTTGAACTAAATAATAAAGAAATGAGTGATAATACCAAAGAGGCAAGCAAAAAGACAGGGACCCTTAATATTTTAAGATCGTTTAAAAATTCCAACATCACAAATAACTCTACTATAGTGGATGTTGAAAGTGGAAAAAGGTTTGATAAATGAATGTATTTTTGGTTATTATCAAATCCTTAAACTAGTACTGGCTTGTCTGATATTATACTGAATGTATTATTGGTGTTTTGCTGTAAGTAGTCTTTAAAATTGAATTTTAATATTTACAGAAGAACTACGAATATTTCTCAGTCTGTACAGAAGAGTGAAAGTGAAAATGCCGACAAAAAGTTTTTGCTCGAGCATTGGATTGCCAGAGCTGGTTCTCCTACATTCACATCAGCTCCAGTGGGTGATATGAGCTTGGATGTGTCCAGTATTGAATTGTACACAGTAGAGAATACACCACAGACTGTTATGACTATGCGCGACAGTCTTATGTTAAAACCAAAAAAGAAAATTTGCTCGCCCACTGAATTAACTTTAAAATTGTCTTCAATTGATAATATAGAAAGTTCTATAGATGAAATAACTTCAAATGCACTTAATATACAAAAACGACGCGGAATATGTTCATCGGATGAACTAAGAGAAGATTATAACAATTTAAATCTAGGATCATCAAGCATTCTAAGTCAAGAATTTTCAAAAGGAAAAACCGATCGTAGTTCAGAGCTTAGTCACGAAACAGATGGGTCTAATAAGAAGACATCTTCAGATTCTATTGATTTGGATCTTGACTTGAGTTTTAGTGATATAAATAGTTCTGATATTAACACATTTAACGAAAATATAGTGCAGAAACTATGTCTAAGCGCACTAAAAAATATCAAAGTCGGAAATCAAGATGCAGATATAGAAAATATTCAAAGGATAGCATTGGATATTCTTAAAGAAATGTATACTAAGAAAGATCGCAAGAAAAACGCTATAGCTTCAGGACTCTTTCATGTTAAGAGAGATTTGGATACACCAACTGAGATATTATCGGTTCACGATTATGAAAACATTTGTGCTGTTAATATAGCTCGAGAAGCTTGGGGTTTGCGGTCATGGAACGGGTATTGTGATATAGAAAACTGGATGCATGATGGGAGTGTAGTTAGGGATAGGAGTCGAGACACCTTCACGTCAGAGAGCTCGGAAATCAGTAGTTGTTTGTCGCAAGAACTTAAAACAGCCATACTGTCTGCCCCCCCTTTTCCCAAAAAATCTCACACATACTCCAACGTGTTCGTAAAAATAGAAAGAAATCCTGAAGATTATGCCAATGCCGTGGTGTGCCATACAAACGACGATACACTCTCTTTTAAATCATTTATCCTCGAGAACTGTAAGGATCCCAACCATTTAGAACCAATTATGGAAGAACTAGATGATTTGGGAGATATAGACCCGGCAATAAAGAAACGGTTAAATTCCGAAAGTTCCCTTGTGGCCACTATAGACGAGATTAGAAAAGCGACTGTAACTAATTCTCCCAGAAACTTATATCACAGAAGAGAACACACTTGGGAGTCACCTCAGCTTAATAATTATATACAAAGTGAGTATAGTCTTAAAAAGGCTCTTTGGAAAGAACCGTGTAAATTCGACCCGAGTAATATAATGAATTCATTGCCAGAAAAAGAGATCGCCTTAGATACTGTTGTGAAATTTGAAACAGAAAAACAGTTGAATGTTGCTTCCAAAAATGCATATCTTAACAATTCAACAAGCTTGAGCCAGTTAACGCCGAAAAGAAGACCCAATAACTCTTTAAAAAGTCAAAATAAGAAAAATAATAATCAAGTCGACCCCTCCCATGACATTTCGAACAAAAATATTGATCTCCTCTGGCGGTTAGTTTCAGAAAACGCATCCCCAATATATAGTTCTACAGAAAATTTTTCATTGAGTCGAAAAACACCGTCATTACAATCGCTAATACAAAAAGATTCTAGTGTACCTAACAATGCAATGGCAAAAGTTACAAATGTAAAAAAGAGTTCTAGGAACAAACCGAGAAGGAAATTTTCTTTACTACGCGAGAAATTTGAACCCAAGGTAAATTCTGACGAAGAGAACTTATGCCGCTCAGACAGTAGTTTACCAGGACATGGTAATCAATTTAACTCAGACAGAATGCAACAAATTAATTCACACCTCGAAAGTGAAATTGGTTTTCCTGTAAAAGATATTCCTTCAGGGCACAAGGAGTCATCTTCAGAATTGCATTCAGCGACAGAACAGATAAAAGAAAAAAGATCCTTATTCATGAAACAAGTATTGAGTCCACCAAAATTTAACTCAAAGTTGAGACAGAAAATATAGTATTAGCATAAGCCATTATTTGCATATTTTAAAAGGAAACATACGTTTTCTATTAATGTTATTACTAGAGATGGGCCGAGTACTCGGTTGATACTCGGTACTCTGCGTACTTGGTGGGTTTTTGATACTCGTACTCGGCCGAATAACTCGGTCATACTTTAAGAAAAGCAATATATTTAGGTATATATATTGAAATCAACAGTGTTAATCCAAAAGTTATTAGTAATTTAGGAAATCTTTGAAAATCTCAAACATATGACTGGTAGTAGAAAGTGTTGTAGCGGGGTGTATAAAAGCTAGTCGATGTTTTGACCGGCGCGAACCTGTTTGTACTTGTTTACGCAGGCAAAATGGGACTTTGGCCAACCCGAGTTACTCGGCGCCACTCTAGTTATTACTTGAAATGTGGTTCCTATACTACAAAATTAATCCTTTTAGATAGCACTAAGTTTTAAGACTTGAATACAGATCTCAGCATAAATTTAGTCAATGTGATTTACATAATGTTCTTTGAACATTACATTAACTTTAGGCACCGTTACCTCATATAAGATTAATTAACGACTTATGTATGTAATGTTAAATGCAATCGACTTTGGTACTCCTTAGCGAAATATCCTTGCCTTTTTTATTTACTTATAAGGTTGATTAACATCTCTTTGTGCTAGGTTCATATATAACAATTGTTATAAATCTGTATTATGCATCAGATTATGTGCTTTTGCAATGTTATGATTAACAAAAAAAAATATTGCAATACCATTAAGATGGTTTGAAAATATTTAGAATTACATAATGTTAAGAGTTTTCAACTGTGATTTGTGCCTTTAAGATGTATTCTTCCGCCAGTATTGTACTTTTAATATAACTTTTATATTCCAAGACTTTGTTTTCATTTTAAATGATTCTATCATCTATCAATATTACAAAGCTAAAAAGAGTAATATTATAAAGAGTTTGCTTGAACGCGCTTATCTCAGGAACTTCACTTGTTCGATTTGAAAAATTATTTTGTTGGTTAGACTATTTATCGAGAATGGTTGCGAAACTTCGGGCTGTAACCAATAGGAGCGAAAAAACAGTGGAAAATGTGATAATAACGGGGAAAAAATTACATCGCTGAGGGCTTTAATAGCGGAAACGGTTCAAGAGACAAAAAAATCATCGAAATTAACCCATTATTACCAATTATTCCTTAGAGTTCAACATATTATTTAATTTATCTTGCAAGTGACAAAACAATTTCCGCCCGATCAGCAAGTCGGTAATAAATTGCCCAGTGTATTTAGATTGTAAAATTTATTGCAAAGTATAAAAATAGTTATAAATATAGCTGCTATATATAATATAAATGTTATGTATAAAAATACATACTCTGTATTTTCTGTTGCAAAATTTTGGCACTGTCTAAAGATAATTTATCACATATATAATAATTTCGTTACACATCTTACAATATAAACAGCCTTTTTGTTATAGACATTATAGTTCCATATAAATGTAAATTAGCTTATTTTTTAATAAATATAATAATTTATGACTAAACAACCTTTGCCACTTTTAGTTGGCAATTTTTTATATTAATGACTAATAATAGTTTAGTTCTTAACCATAGATTACTTTAATAAATATATATAAAGAGTAAAATATTTCTGTTGTTACAAATACAAGGAATCATTGCAATTATTTGTCTATATAAAAATAGACTTAAAGGTCAGTTGTCATAACATTTGTCAAAAGACGAATGCGATGAGCATTGCAGGCTTTACATAAAATATGACCGTCAAGAGGATAGCAGCCCCTGCCCTCTGATTCAGAAGAAAGTAGAAGACCACAATCTTCACATCTATAACAACGTACATGAAAACTACGGTCCAGAGCAACTACCCTGACAGTTTCTTCTTCGCCCTCCTCAGGCATAATCGGCAGTTCACACACACAGCAACGAGGGGCAAACTTCTTGTGGAAATCTTCAATACAATGAATCTGATTCATCGCATCAACAGTAAAGGGAATACCATCCAAACTCTTGCCACATACAACACATGTGAAGCAAGTGGGGTGATAAGGCTTCCCGGTTGCTCTTAAAATTCTATCCAAAATGGGGTTGTCACAGACGGAACATTTCTCCAAGGTCTTATAGTAATCTGTTTCACAATAAGGTTGACCTTCAACAGCATAAAATGGTTTGCCCTGAAGGTTAGTATTGCAATGGTCGCACCGAAAGCATTGCACATGGTACATATTACCCATAGCTGTACAACCTGAACTCTCGCCAACAACTTTTTGGGTGCATTTTATGCATGTTCCAAACACATCTAAATCTTGGCTGTCAGATATAGATTGAACGAGAAGATCAGTTAATGCATCAACTTCTTGTTCTTTAGGCAAAGGTTTTTCAGTTTTAATGTTATCCTGAAAACTCAAATTGCTGGCAGTTTTGTTGTTTAGCTGTGGGCTGATTGGTTCATAAAGTGACTCATAATTTGACGCTTGAGAGGCACCATAATCTTGATATTCATTTTGATAAATATGTGGGTAGTTTTGCCTCTCCTGGTTGTAGTTTATGTTAGCTGTTGCTCTGGCCAGCTCACTGTAGTTGGAACTGACTGGTGATGGAGGTGGTAAATATTCTTCATGATTGTTGTTGGGATTACTCAATTTGGAGGGTGTAACTAAAATTGGAGGAATAGGAGGAGGTGGAGGGGGAGAAGGAGAAGACCTCTGATACTGAGGGATATTGCTGTAGGTTGGGTTGTAAACTTGCGATGGCAAGGGAACATTATTTTTAAATGCAACGTTAGGTAAGGTAAGTTGGGTTACATTAGCATAATCTTTGTGCGGCACATGTACGTTGTGAGCATTTTTCAATGCATTATATGTTGGCGGCGGCGGTGGAGGTGGTGGTGGAATATGACTATTAACTGAAGATATCTTCAACGAGTACGACGGCTCGCATACATTATTAACGACAGCACTTCGAGGAACTTGAGGTTGAGCCTTTTTCTTAGGAGGTACAGCTGGCGGTACTTTTTTTATTCTGCCCGAGTTGAAATCTTTATTCATTTGTAATTCTGCTAGTTGCCTCTCCAATGCTTCCATATTGTCTAATCGCGACATTGTGACGGAAAGTAAAAATTGACTTACTACAATTATTATTTTTATAGATAACAAATACCTTTTTTATTAATTACCGATTTCTTTGTTCAATACTTAATCCATAATTTATTCAGGTATTCTCAAATTCGTAATACCAAACCATGACACGTTTGACTCATGGACTATTGACATAATATGATGTAGAAGGTCAAGTTGCCAAATCCGTAATTTAGATTTTTAATTGATTATTTAAATTATTATAGATCTAAATAACCCTAAATAATAAATATTTTTAATAACAGAATATGTGTTATGTGATTTGTAATATATTATAATACTATTTAGCCTAAATATACTAAACGATAAATACCACAGCTAACAACTTTTTATATACTGTGTTTGGGAATTTTTGTGCAACTGACATTGACTATCTTTACTTAAATTTGGCAGTTTCACTGTAAAATAATAAACAGTAAATTAGCATTGAAAATACAAGTTCGCGGGGATATATTTATAACTTAGACTTTTTATGTAATAAACATTTTCTTATACCCAAGTTTTTGTAATTCCGCTTTTTAAAAATGCAGTGCCAACTTTGGATGGGCAGTGTAAGTAAATCCTTTACTTCATTTATAACCTTTGATTAATGTTTTTACAGTAATTTCTTTATTATGTTTAGTTGGAGCCAAACATGACGGAGAGTTTTATATTGGCTGCCTTTCATAGAATGGGACAACGGCCTTTAGCTGTAAAAGTTATGCGAAATAAATTCACTGGAGAACCAGCCGGCTATGCTTTTGTTCATTTTCAGGTAATCAAACATTTAGATA
Source organism: Leptosia nina (assembly GCA_963661955.1). Classification (NCBI taxonomy): domain Eukaryota; kingdom Metazoa; phylum Arthropoda; class Insecta; order Lepidoptera; family Pieridae; genus Leptosia; species Leptosia nina. Next base: position 138,543 of record CAVLEF010000174.1, on the reverse strand, counting down.
TCAATTATTATACTTTTCATGTTATCTGTTAATTTTTTAACTCGTGACTTATTTATGTATGTTTACAGACAGATGAAGAAGCAATTGATACTATGCACAAACTGAATGGGAAGCCTATCCCTGGTACATTCCCTGTGGTGAGATTTAGACTAAACACAGCATCAAGGGAAGCCCGTGCTAACATGCAACAAGAGAGGGAGTTTTCCGTTTGGGTTGGAGACCTCAGCCCTGATGTTGATGATTATTCATTATATAGAGTATTTGCCTCTAAATATTCTTCTATTAAAACAGCTAAAGGTATGTTTCTTCCTAATAAGTATCAGAGAATGGTTTGTTATGAAGAAAATATAAGATAAAGTATTTACTATAGGTATAATCAAAATCAAAAGGCAAACATACATTGCGCACAATATTATAATAGTTATAATATATTTTAAAGTGTCATAATGTAAATAAATAAAAATGTAATTTTATAATAATGTATTTAATACAGCCTTATTATTATTATTATAATGAAATAATTGTTGTATTAATTATTAAATGAATTTAATGGTCCAATCCACTATGTCAAGTGTCATTTGTTTTCAGTGATTTTGGATAACGCTGGTTATACCAAGGGATATGGTTTTGTCAGATTTGGCAATGAAGAGGAACAGCGGAATGCTTTATATGCAATGAATGGGTATACAGGCCTTGGTACAAAGCCGCTTAAAATATGTACAGCAGTGCCAAAACCTAAGAGTGCTATAACTACTCAGACCACAACAACCACCTCTACAAACCCTGCATACTCATCAGGAACAGTATGTTATAGGAAAATATATTTTTAAAAATAGAAAGAAAAGAAAATCATGTTTATTAACAAATTTAAAACATTTCGTGACACATCGCCCAATTTTTATCAGGGGAAGGACCAGACAATTGCTATAAATGTTTTATAGTCACTTTTGTGTAAAGACACATAGTCTTCAAACAACACTATTATAATTTCTTTTGAACCCAGGTCAAGTCAAGGTTTAACTATTAAGTATGGTACTAAATTCTTCATGTTCAGAACCCTTTTCAAAATAGGTAAAAATCTGGCAGCACTTTTTATATAAACTTTTCTGTTATATAAATAATATGTAACATTTAACTACGTATGTGAGTGAGTAAGGAATTTTTCTATTGAATTGTAATTCTAGGAGTACAACCAATATTATGACCCATCCGCTTATTGGCAAAACTATTCTGCTTGGTCTGGGTATTATGGACACGGTGACAACACGTCTGCAGTTGCGCAGGTACAGACTGTGGATTCTGCACAGGCTTTAGCGGCAAAGGCACAAAGTGATGAACTTGCACTTGTTGGTAAGAAAACCTCATCATCATCTTCAAAATTCTTGTAACTCTATTTTTGAAGTAATCAGATAATCTGTGATGTAATATTACAGCAACAGATTATCTAGCTTACTGTACAACAATCTTCACCAGTAGACAGGTAGCTCGATTTGCCCTTCTAGTTCTAGAGCCCTCAGGTTTTTTAAAATGATAGAGTAGGATAGAGCATATTTGTGATTTGTGAGGTAATCCCATGTATGTCTCAATCTAAATTAAAAAAAAAAACAAGATGCTAGCTATCCACGTGTATACTTTGGAGATCCACAGACTGAAACACAAAGAAATGTTTAAACTTCACGGGTTCTTTTATCTGTGGATACTGGTTCGTGACATGGATGAAAATTCGATATTCCTACCGCCCATTTTATATCCAGAATTCCACATTAGGTCAAAATATTTGAGAAAAATTATAATTGATTAGAGATATTTTGGGATGAACCAACGACCTGTTGATTTTTATTTTATTGAAATTATAATTTGGGTTAACATTTTTAAATATTGGAGCTTTATATCGATAATATTGTTTGGTTAAACGTCATGCATAAACAATGGTTAATTCTTTCAGAGCATAAAAGGTTTTTAGATGTGGATAAACTGAATCAAGATTTCATAGATCCAGAACTTTCGTTATGGGATGGACTAGAGTCATCACAGTGGTTCCCTCATGAAGTTGTGGAGGCACATTGATAGTTCAAAATACTGCTTAGTTTTAAGTTTATAAATAAAAATATCTAATTGAATAAGTGAGTTTTCCTATATTTTATTACATAAAAACATATTTTAACTAAATGAATTACAAAGCAGATAATTTTTATGTCTGTATAGGTTATTTATTAAAGCTTCAATATCAAGATAAATGTAGTCGTCTTTTACACATCATTTTTATCAAATAACTTGTTAAATTTTAGTTTGGTTAAAGTCTGGACTAACATAGAACCTTAGTTCATAAGTAAAAACATACAAATTCAACTTCAAGATTTTATTAAGTAAAAATAATAAAATTAAATAAATACAGCTTAAACTTATATATACAGGTTGTTCCATATAGGAGGAATGAGTGAAATAGCAGATCATATAGGCTGATCACTAATTGTTTATTGTCTTCAATATAAAAAAAATAATAATATATGTACACGGAAAAGGAAAAGCTACACATAATAAATTAAAATCATATGACATTATTTGTATTAAAATAATTTTAGTAAATACTGTCTGTAGTTTACGCGAGTAGTACACATTTAAATAAAACACTAACGGTTTGAAACGCGATATATTTTAGTTAAACGTTAAAGTTAAAAATATTTTCCAAACAAGTTTAACTACAATATATCGCGTTTTAAACCATTAGTGTTTTATTTAAATAATCTTATCATAGTCTGTAGTTTAACACATATAACGGTTTAAAACGCGAATATACGATGCAATATGCAACAGTCATGTTCATACAGACCCCCTTAAATGCGGCTGCTGCAAGGCACCTGAACCTCTGACAGTAGTAAAGATAAGTTAAGCAATATAGATCATGTTATAAACCGTTAAAAGTGTTTAATAAAAATGAGCTTAGTATGTAAAAACTTCAACAGAACAGTCTAGACTGTAGTGTATACGCGGCCTTGGTCTACCAACTAAAATGGAATAACTTGATTATTAATATTGGCTAATATGGCCAGACATTATAATATTGTGAAAAAATTAAAATCCCGTTTCTTCCCGTGGGCAACACATTTTTTGTTGGATTCACAAATCGTTCTTTTACCCTTTCAGACAATAGTGCCTTGCCCGACACAAACACACTATTGTTTCCCCAGGATTCGAAACAAGGTACTCTCGTACAAACTCAATGTTAGACAACTCGTTTAACCATTTGGCTACAGAAAAGGTCAAAACAGTGATATCTAAAGCTCTGTTATAGAAAAGGAACTATTTCGTATCCTATCAGAAGTCTTAACACTCGGGGTACTACTTCTACTATCACCATTTAAAGGGGATAACAGCGGAGAGGAATTTCCGGATGCGGTACTTTTCGGAGTACCCTTCTTCATATACCCCACCACCGAATTTAAAAGCACCGAGGGCAAAGCGACTTGCGATAATTTCCCCTTCTCATGAGCTATGTAGGTTTGCAACATTTTCTTTCCAGGGGATTTTGGATCGTTCACTGTTAACACTATCAGTGACCCGGTCTCTATATTCGTTGGTAGGTTGTGTAGAGAAAGTTCTGGTGTTCTGGTAGATGTGGGGGTGTTTAATTTCGTTATTGTTGCCATGTCTGTTGGACCCGGGGTGGTATTCGACTTTCGTCGCTTGTACACCTTCTCTGGTATTGCCAGTGTTGGAGTTTTATTAACTGTGCGGGCGGAATTACTAGTTTTTATCACAGGCGTTATTGGTATCGGTCGCTTATAGCTTATTTGTTCAGATTTATTATTGGTTAAATTAACTGGAGGCACTTTTTTATAAGCGTTTGCGGTCCTTTTTAGCAATTCATTAACCGTTCCTGTATTCTCTTTTTGCTTTACGTCATCTTCTTCGCTTACTTCTAATGCTTTTAAACCTCGACCTGATTAAAAGAATATTATTAAATTAAAATAAGATCCTAAAACCATTACATTTCGTTAATATAAAGTTAACTCACTTTTTGCCCTGTATGTTTTGATTCGTTCTTTTTCTGCCTTCTTCTGCTGCAGGTACAATTCTTTCTCTTTTGCCTTTTCTTCTTCTGCTTTACGCTTAGCTGCCTCTCTTTCTTCAGCAAACTCTTCCTTCAGAGATACAGCGTTCCACGATATCTTTGAACGTAACGCTTTGTCGACTTGTTCTCCGTTAAGCTTTTCTTCTTTTTTAAACTGAAATAATAAATATAAGAGAAACTCTTCCTGTTATTCAAGTATTCTTGGTGGTTGCTTAATCTTATCACTACACCTGAGGAGTAGAGGTAGGGTAAGGTAATTATAAAAAACTAAGATTTGAAGGGGAGACAGAGTTGGATAACCCAACGATCATTTCAGCCATTTCATAAACCTAATCCTATGTAGGGAAGAAATGGGTGAAATGGTCGGTGTGGACTGATCACCGGGCTTTTATCGGTTCCCCAATAGAAAACATTAATTTTACTTCTTCTACCTAAGGCTACATGGCTAAGATTATCAATAATACACTTGATATTTTACCTTCAGTTTGAGATCTTTTCGCGTCCTGTCTGGAAATAGTGCAGCCATTAATGTAAAATCTGTGCCAATAGCCGCTAATGCTCTGTAAAACCGGACTGTCTCTGGTCCAGTCCAGTCTGCCGTCCTGGGGGCCCGTTTGTACTTCCCTTGACAGGGCATCCATGCTCCTTCGCGCACAACTGATGATATCTTCTGATTTTGTGTTTGTTGTATTACCTGGATTAATTAGACATGTTTTATGTAGTAATAGTGATCAGATTAATTATTAGACAGCCAAGCTTGTCTATTTTAGTTATTTCATAGTGTAATATCTTACGGCATCCTTTTATGGGGCAATGTAGCCGATATTCAAACTATATTTTTTTACAGATTTACTATCCGAATGTTTTATGGTTTGCTCGACGAAAGTCTGTGACTTAATTTTAAACATTGAATGAGTTTTCATTAGCAATATAATTCATGACAATAATTGGATAAAATAAGTGTACCGCCTATAGTCTAATCTAGTAGTACACATTTAAATAAAACACTTTAACGGTTTAAAACGCGATATATTAGTTAAACTTATTTGAAAATGATTTTTAACGGCCCGACGTTTCGGATGCTTTGCAGCAGCCGTGGTCACAGTCGAATATATCGCATTTTAAGCAGTTAAAGTGTTTTATTTAAATTTAACCAAAAGGCTCCATAAAACAAGTAATTCTTTTCAAGGCATACGGTATTTTAATAAAATCCCTATTGAAGTAAAAACACTGTCAATAGATAAGTATAAATCGTATGTTAAACAAAACCGCTTGAAAAGGGATTTTATAACGTAAATGAATACTTAAATGATAAAAATGCTTGGAGCAGTATGGTAGGAACCCGCTCTAACAAGGAAGAAGATTTACACTATGTGTAAATCTTCTTCCGTGCGTAAGGGATTTTAGGAAATTGTAATAAAAACTCGGCAATTAAAAGGAGTGGCGGCGAGTTTCTTGCCAGTTCTTCTCGTTCATCCCGACCCCCTTAATTTGGCAACTGGTAGTAGAGGTAATTTTTTTTTAAACTGTTTTGCCGTTCATAAGTGTACTAAGTGTATTTAAGTGATTTTTGATTTTTTGATCTTGTTTAGATGTTAAATGGCGTATATGAGGTATTTCGCCTACCAACAAGTGAACCGCAATGTCTGCCCTCCTCTATCATAAAAAATATAGCTAAGTGTCAACCGTACCTTACAGACGAAAAGGGATGTCTTTTTTTAAAGTACATATTTGAACACTTTAGGGACATTGAACCTTAAAACGCAACAAATAAGGTTGAAATTAAATTGCGCAAGAAATGCTGTAGTTAAGTTTGTGAAAATGATGTGAAACAATAAATGTAGGAGGTGGTATTGTTTGAAAGTTACAAGAACTAGGAAGAAACTGTGTGTAGTGGTTGTCATAATAAAATTACGCACCAAGCTCGATTCATCCAGCACAATTTCACCATTAGGACCCAGTTTAATTTGTGGCGCGGGAGCCGATTCGTTCGTTGTCTCTTTTGTATTCTCTTCTTTTTTCATTTCCACTTTTTGCTGTGCCAATTCCTTTGCGTTTTCTTCTTTAGCCTTTATTTCGTCTTCGTCTGGTCTAAAACAAATTGAACATTAGTTGGTATTTGTAATCAGTTGACTGAAATAAGAATTATATTTCTACTTACATAATGGGGTTTTCCGATGGGTTGTAATAGATGAGATCGTACATAGTCATTTCCTCACGTTTGGCTATTCGACGACGCCGCGAAGCTGCCATTGTTGCACGTCTACTTGACGTGTCGTGCGCACGTCGCGATCTAGTAATATTAATAAGAATATTATACATCGTTCATGTCTATTATATTATACTAGCTGTGCCAGCGACTTCGTCCACGAGAATCGTTATTTTGGCCATCCAAATTAGTTTTTGCAATCACCTTTATCATTATAAACTTAAGTTTGTCACGACATCGGTCGCATCCCTTCCTGTCGTTCTTGTAAGTTAATCTTAAAATATAGACATATAGCGCCGCGGACTCTTTTTAGATCATTTAAAGAGAAATCATTCTGCCATACATATTTTTGGGTGTCAAATCAAATTTTTAAATCCGGTTTCTTTGCTTGTATTAGCGTACGCCTTGGATTTATAACCCATAAGCTTGATGAAAAATGTTTAACCAAATAAAAAGGAACTTACTGAGATTAGCGCGTTCAAACAAATAAACAAACAGCTTGTTCAAACAAATAACTATTCAGTTTTTATATTAGTATAGATTATAAATAAAAAAAAGAGCTCCCCATAAAAGAGTACACTTATTTAATAATCGCAGGGGAATAAAATACACTTAACGGTTTAAAACGCGTTATCCTGTAACAACGGCTTCTAATTAACTTAACTTAATCGCATTATTTTACGAGTCACTGTCCATATAAAAATGCCGTAAAACTGACTTTCGGTTTCTGTTCATTTGTGAATATCCAAACCCAAGATAAGTCAATAGTGCATCATTAGATAGATTGCTAGTGTCCTCCTTTACCACAACGGATAACCCACGAGGTGGGGGGGGGGTCATGGTGTTATGACCCCTCCCCCCTGAGCTGGTTCCAGCCCTTAGGTGAACTACTAAATGAATCTATTGTTATCAAAATTTTATTACAAGTTCTCAACTTGGCCACAACGATGTGACCACCTGCCATAGCTGGTTGTGCCCTTGCCTTATCATAAAAGTTATCTAAATAAAATACATACTTAAGGCTTTTATCTTTGAGGGGAGAAGCTGGTGTCTGCTGTCCGGTGGCTTGACTTACACTTGAACAGACTGAGTCATTTCTAACACGATTCACTTCTCTGAAAGTTAAACACACTTATCACTGTGCGTTAAAAGTTATCTTGAGTGCAATTGCAATAGTTTGAAGTGGAATAATGTCAAGCGTTTTTCGTTTAATAAATAGAGTGGAGCAAACCTCATTCTTAGAACAATATTATTTTATAAGACATCTAAACAAATATTTGACACCTCTGTAACCTAATGGTTAAACGTGTTGTCTAGCATTGCGTTAAGCGCGAGACTTCATGGGTTCGAATCCTAGGCAAATAATAATTTATGAAATCTGATCAATATTGCCTTCCTTAATACTTTAGAAATCTTTAGAGATAATTTCATTAAAAGAAAAAGAAGAAGAATAAATAACTATCAACTATGTCATAGAGCGGACTATGTTGTTAATTTTTTTAATCTGTATAGATCTTTTATTTAATAAGTAAAATAAGTAATTTCTTTTGAAAATGTTTCTCTACCTGTTCAGCATAGTTTGCAGCATACTATGCGAGTGGGAGTCATGCCTCGTCCTAGGTCCTGGAGTGTTGCTACCACTTAAGAGACTCCGACGGCTTTCATCTTCAGATTCACTGGCACTACCCTAAAATAATACCATGTAATACTTTGAAGTAAGATTTTTTATATATCTTCAAAAGTTTTAATGTGGTCAATGTGTGTCAAAATATTTTTTTTAGTTGAGGAAGATATCTATATTAATATTATAAAGCTGAAGAGTTTGTATATTTCTTTGAATGTGCTCATCTCAGGGACTACTGGTATGAATTGAAAAATTGTGTTGGTTGGACCATTTACTGAGAAAGGCTTTTTATAAAACATCAGGTTGCAACAAACAGGATCGCAAAGAAACAGATGGAAATGTGAAAAAATGGGACATTTATTCATGTTTGAGAGTTACAGCGTACTGAGTGCACTGCAGAAACGGTTTAAGATGCCCAAAAAAATAAAAGAATTTTTCTTCGTCAAACCAAACAATCTAAAACAAAAGTATGCGACAGTATATGTCTATCTTTTAAGGTAAACTCACAAGATGTTTTTTGAAAATTAAATATCAAAACTGTATAGCATAAGAATGTTTGCTAAGTCAGCTAGTTAACAAGAAAGTCTGTATTATTTACCTGTATACTATTTCTTCGAGGACCTAACCTTGGCACAGGCCGGAGTTTAGGACGTACTTTGTTTGGAGATGGTAATGGTACAATCGGATCAAAAAGGACCTCAGCATTTTCAGAAATTATATCATTCTTAAGTTTCTCTATTGGTTTTGGAGGGGCTCTGGCCGGTTGTAAAGGAACAATGCCATCCATGGCATTGTTTGAAATATTTTCTGGTATCTTAGAAACATTATACACTGCAAATTAAAAAAAAATAGCTTGTTGGCTACAAACAATATAGGATGTAGAGTACACTGTCCGGTTGGTTAGATAGCACAATATTTATTAACTCGTGAAACTTATTTGTCAAAATTTCTCATTTTAAACAAACATTTAGATTTTAGATAATTATATATTTTAGAAATGTTTTATAGTATAAGCTCTCATAAATGGATTGCAAACTAGCTTGAATTTATTTATATATTTTTTTCTTAAAACAGTATTACATATTTGTCTTCATTGTCTTACATTTTAACATGTTATTTAAGAGAGTAAATTTATGCTCAATAATTAATAAACTTTATTTAAGTATACTATACTTGGAATAGTTTGGAGAAAAAACGATTATAAGAATAATACAAACCTTCTATTCTGCTTTTCTGCTGGACTCTGTTGATAGAAGCACTTCCCATGTGCAATTCAGTATTTTGATTAAACTCATGGTGTTTTGGTGTAGCTTGTCGTATAGGTGTTCGTGTAATATCAATATTTCTCGCAACATTTAAAGGTGATGGTAAATTTGGCGAAGCAAATGTTTTTTTGGGACTACTCCGAATTAATGGAGAAGCAAATACATTTTGTATATTGGGCTTAGGAGTAGGACATCTGTAAACATTTAGTATTGTAGGTGCATTACTAATTTGTGGGGTTACTGTGGGAGTTGGGGGTTTATTTGTTTCTATAGCTAGTTTAAGAGATTCGATTGGTTCTACATTTGTTGGTGTGTCAGTATTATTTGTAACAGCAGAAGTGGTTGCTTTTGGGCTAGGAACTTTCACTTCATTTTCTGGCTTATTATTAATGGCAACTGCATTTTTTCGCCTAGGAGGTAAAGCTGTTACAGCTTTTATTCTTGCTCTTCTCGTAGACATTTTTGTTAATTGTATTCTTTCAATTCAAACAAATTTAAGCGCTCATATTTCTTTTCGTAATGTTAACGTATACATGTTTTTATCAAATCAATAATAAATTGCGGAAACTTCACTTAGAATTCACGTGTATTTGACACAAATCTGACATAACATATGGAAAGCATAATGAGAACAGTCTATAATGTGAAGTATATGCCATGATGTCAACAAATATTTCAAAACGTTTGCGTCCACAGTGACATAAAGAATGTTAAAAATAATGGATTGTTAATTATTACTGACTTTTTATGTATTACCCCCTGCATTGTTTAATTTTGTAGTCAGACTGATTTTTAGACTTTATTAATAAAGAAATATGATCGATTATGAATATACTCGATTTTGTTACAATCTGTTTAATCTGTGGCATATGCGTAGTGTCTGCAATCGAAATTAGACTATGGGCAGTATATTATTCTACTCTGTATACAAATTCCCTATACTGACTGTAGAGCGAAGTATATATTTTTTGTAATTGGTCAGAAAGAAAAAAAATCAAGTATTATGGCTTTTTTACAGAGGTGGGCGATTTTAAATGATCGGCAAAATCGATTTATTTTGTATTACTAATGTTGGTAATCGATTATGGGATTAGTAACTAATTTGTTTTCATAATCGAATGATGTTACTTCCGCTTCCTCGCATCCTTAAAATAACAATTTTCATAAAGTATAGAGTAAACGAATGAAAGAGAATGTCAAGATGGAATTTTTTATTGTTTTTGGCCCCCCCTTTTTCCCCCTTTTTGGGGGCCCCCGTTTTTTGGGGGTTTTGGGCGGGGGGTTTTTTTAAAAACCTCTTCTTTTGGTATCCGAATTTAAAAAATATACCAAATATGATTATACGTCAATAGAATCACTTTACAAAGTAAAAAAGTTTTTATAGAAATTTCAGTTAATCTGCGGCTTTAAACCGTGATTAGAGGAGGCGAATAATGTTAAAATGTTGCATAGTTGCGAGTTAGTGTATCATAGCGTATATTTTTATTTATTATCGTATTACTAATCTAAGAATAAAACAAAATGGTGATTTTCTTCATTCTTTTAATGCATTTTCTCTAATTTTCTTGACAGCGATGAGCACTTTTGGTGAAAATAGATTCCAGAAATTAGTATAATATAATTATAATAATTATACACTAATTAACAGTCCAGATAAAAAAAATCTTTTGATTCGTATAGTTTTCTCTGTTTATAACCAGTAGCTCAACTTCACAATAAAAATAGATCTCTTCTATAAAATTTATATACTTTACAAAAAGCATCAATGTCAGTTAAAACAACAATAAATAAATGCTTCTGGGAACCGAACGTAATGCGATATTACTCTGTAGATAAATTGACCGAACGTCACTCTGCTAAAGTCAATCGTATAAATAAGTATATCTTACGAAGTACAAAGTACCTATCGGTGTTATTCGTCAAAACTGAGAACTAGGCTGCATTCATCTACTAATAAACTACTGCGTATTGGTTCGTCATTCATTATCTATTTGGCTAAAAGGTCAACATTTGCAAAATCATTTTCACAAATTGTCATGACACTATAAGAATAATTAGTCAACGATGAAACGTGCCAGAGATGCGGCGCCGGCGGCGGTCGGCTCAACGGCTACTCTAGTCTAACCGAAAGTATCGTGGCTGACACTATTGCTATCAAAATTTCGATTAAGCAGTTGCAAAAATATCTAAGAGCTTACTGTCGAAATATTAACTAATGAAGGCAGAATCAAAGTCTTAGAAAGAAGTAAAAAGCATTATCCATGCAATTGAGCTATGTCTTACGCTACGGTGTCGAGTATCGCCGAGCCGGCGTCAGGCGTGTTGTACCAGAGCCCCCTTACTCCGAATCTATCCACAGTTCACTCAACTCCAGTTGGACCATTCAGCATAAAAGGGCTCACTGATAGAACACTGTCAGCACGCTTGCAGCCCAGCTGCGCTATCACAACATAATTCGTCCGAATTTGTTACCGCTCGGGCCTACTTAATCCTACGAAATGATCACTATCGTTAATAAATTAATTACCTACAATTAAAATAAGGTACCAAGTGTAGTGTGCATCGCAACGCCGTACCGCGCTTCGGTTTAATTGACTGGACGTCTATCGAGCGTCCGTTTATCACTTCTATAAAACAATAACGCTAAAGGCTCCTCGTACTTACAATATTTACATAAAGAAACGATCGAGCGCTACTGATCCGACTCTACTTAGGAAACTGAGATAATATGCCTGATGGCAAATCTACGTGTTGAAATAAAGGAAGCGACGGTGTGCTACAGAATTGTGAGAAAAGTTGTGCGTCGCTTGTGCGCGCGCGCATATCACCAAGACAATTTCTAACGCACCTACGAAAGATTAAATACAATGTACTAAAGAGTATTAGTATTTAACATGTAGTAAAAGAAAAGACAACAATTTCAGGAATTTTCAGGAAAAATAGGATCATATTTGAGAAGGTTAAGTGCGAGAAATTGCTTGGTATTAAGTTCTGGCGCACACATGTTGCGTGGTGCATGGTTCGGCTTTCTCTTATTATTTTACAAGCTCAATAGAAGGTTCTGAAACAATGTTATTCTGGAATTTGAAATTAGGCTTCAATTCCAATTTACGAAAATATAATTTAAGAGTATATAACTAAATTCTAACTTTACGTTACATGTCAAATCGAAATTGTACTAAAAAATAAAAATACTGAGATATGTAACAGATTGCGAACTCGTGCAACCACGCAACTCTAACTATCCGCAACGTTTAATAATAAATATTAACAACTTTCGTATAATAATAATCTCCATTTCCGCCCCTACCAGGAACGACCAATCACAAACGATCGAACGCACATTCCTCAACCATCAACAATGGTTTACGCCAACAAAGCATAAAATAGTGATATCTTTACATTTCAGTCTAGTCTATATAATTTTCTCTTTAGTGGCAAGGTATCTCTATAAGACTCGATAGTTTTAATATATAACAGTATCTATACAATCGGAATACGTCGCGTATTCGCCGCAGCGTCAATGATATAAAATTTAACCTAAATAACACAGGAGAATTAAGTATAAGATCACAAAATGAGATTCAGCGGGCGTTCGCCCGGCGAAGTCGCTTCTAATTCTCGTCTACGCTACACCTCGCTCTAAGCCTAGTATTGCTATCGGTCGGCCGCGGGGCCTAAGACAGGGTGCGGCGTCAGGGGGCTATGCCGGCGTCCGACTTGTGAAATGCGGCGCCGGCCGTAGACAGCGGCGGCTGTTGCGCTTGGGCAGAACTAAAATCGTGCTCGGACTTCGGTCGCGGCAGCGCGGCTGCGACACCCAAACCCGGCAGCGCGACTCCTGCCATCCGACACGATGCTGCCTGAAGCGGTTGCAGCGCAAGACCAAGCGATCGCTCCGATAACCTCGCTACGCTATCATCTGATAGACTGACGTGCTCCGCTTCAGCCGCCAGCGCGTTCACGACTGCATTGATTGTGTTGCCCTCCGATGTGGTGTCGTCCTCTCTGTGCGCGACGAGGTTCGGGTTCTTGCCGATCTTGTTCAATCTCTCCGCTGCCACGCTCTCCATGGTGCGTCGCATCAAGGGGTATTGGTCTAGCACTGCGTTAAAGTGGTCCACAGATAATGAAAATAGGTTGCAATAAGTCTCAGCGCGGACGGAGGCGACTCTTCGTGCGTTTGTGAGTAGACAGATCTCGCCGAAGTAGGACCCGTCAGAGAGACTGGTCGCCACTTCACCGTTGGCCATAACGATGTCTACTATCCCCTCTTGTATAAAATACATCTTATTCCCGATGGTTCCTTCTTTTATGATAATATCACCTGAAACGAAGAGACATTATATCAAATTGGCTGTCCAAAAATTGTTATTGTAGACTTTTAAAATTAGCAAAAATGGTAAATATATATTCAAATAATAACAGACTAAAATACTGTCTGTAGTTTACACGAGTTGTACACATTTAAAAAATGCGATGTATATAGTTAAACTTATTTGGAAATTATTTTAACTAAGGACTGATGTTTCGGATGCTTTGCAGCAGCCGTGGTCACGGTGAGACTAAAGATGAAGGGTGTGACTGATGTCAAAGTAAAAACTGTTACGCTAGCGCCACCTGTTCCGTCGTAGTTGGTAATTAACGACTAACTCTATGTATACATCACGTTTGAAAGAGTTAATATGTTTTCTTTAAATAACAGTTTTTATCCTGTTTCTAATAATGATACCACTGAATATGTCTATAAACTATATTTTATCACTCAAAATGATAAAACCGCTAACTAATCTTCAAAATGGAAGGAACAAATTAAATACGTATAGAAGTTAAGAATAAGAACGGGTAACGTAGTTTTATGTGCGAACTAACCAGGCTGGAAGACTTCATAACGCAACTTTGTGACGACATCCGAAACGAAGTTCGAATCAGCATTTGCAAAGAAAGGCACCGATGCGACGAGCGAGCGACAGTTATAATTAATGACGTCCTCTCGAAGTTTCTCACTAAGCTCGCCAAGAATAAGCTCCTCATCAAAGAACTTCCCTTGGTACCGATGCTCGAAATACTCTGTTATGCGCTGGCGCATCTCGCGAGGCAACTTCCGGTACGCCATGTACTCTTCGACTTGTTTCACCTGGAATTAAATGATTGGGGCTTATTAGCTGGTCAGAAACATTACAAAACCCACAAGTTACACACAGAGATTGTTCAAACAGTTCTTATGTATATTTAGGTGCGAAGAGAAATGAATATGTTTTTCTGTTTATTCGGTGTAGATAGGAACCCATTGTGTTCGATAAACCAAAATCCTCCCAGAGGGAGCGGAGAAATGGGTGAAAATGCAAACATAGTCTGTGGACTGATCACCCGGCCATTGATCAGTGTATAAATTAAAATAATAATATAATAAAACATAGAATTCATCTAATCTATTTTTATTATACATAATTATTCAACGTGCATCATTGTTTATAGGAATATGTACCGAGTAAGTAATTATTACGACAAATTAAATTGACAATATTGTGTACATTACTGGGTTCTATATTATTTAATTTATTTTTTACATGACATATTTAGTAAAATGTATTTATTCTATGTAAAATCTGAAGATGTACAAAAATACAAGTGAAGTTTATGTGGCATAGATAAATGTAATCTGTATTATTATTGGTTGTCTACATTGTTGCTCTTTGAAGTTTGTCCTTAGTTTAAAGGTAAACAAAAAAAAAATTGTCGCCAAATAAATAAAAACAATAACCATTCTATGAATAGTGATTACTAGCTAAGTGATTATAAGTGAGAGAAGTTTAAAAGTAAAATTTATACAATAAATGGGGTTTAGAATTGCAAGTCCTAAATGCATGGAGTTGTTAATAAAAACATGTGTTGACTAAAATAAAGTGGTATGAAAACTGTTATGAACACTTTTGAATTTAAAATACCTGTTACGAGTAAAAGGGATTAAGTAAGACTAGATGAATATATTGTATTATTAGCTAAAGTCGAACACATTTGTACAAGTGTTTTGGAAAATAAAGACCTATCGTTGAATGTTGAAAATTAGACACCAGCGTTTCTATAAAAGTTAATATAGTTAAATAATAATTTTAATGTTAAACTCCGTAATTAAATTAATAAGATTGTTTTATTTATATTATCGACTGCACGATTTTGTGCTATTATATTGTATATAATAAACTTCTCCATTCCTTTTTCATTCAAACTACCACAGTTATTTTTAAGCACTTAAATGTTATAGGAGTAGAATTATAGAAGACTACAATACTTTGTTCTGTTACTTATTGTTTACAACAACATCCATCGTGGTTAGTGTGAGTTGAGTACTAAGTGCAGGAAAAAAACACTTTTAAGTGACTTTGCAACAACAGTAACCCACTAACGAACATTCACTTTGTACTCACGTCTAGTTTCTGAAAAGGTAATTATGATATGTTATTAGTATCGTACTAATATTGGTCTCTTTTATTGGAAAGTGCTTTTTACGACATCAATTTTAAAACGTGTTCATAACAGCTTTATTGGCAGTACTGTGCTTCTCTATCTTTTTCTACGCCTATATTACTTCTACCTATTTTATTTTCTGTTTTCTTATTACGATATGGATTTATTTATCTTAAATAGATACTTATAAATGCCAGTGTAACGTATCTTCGTGATTATATTGTAAAATTTACTTCAAAATTATGTTGAAATAACGTAATAAAAACAGTTGAAAATTTACCTTTTCACGATATTGCCTACGGGACGAGTCAAGACTCTGTATCAAGTTGGTGGCATGACCTAAGAATAGGGCATAGCATGTAGCACCAGAGATCATCGAAAGCATCGTCAGCCACATATCCGTTAGGGACTGGGGGGGGAAGCGGCCGTACCCGATGCACAGCATATGGGACATTGCCTTGAACAACGCCCAAGAGTACTGCTCAAGCCAAAAGGCTTCCTGGAAATTTTTAACGGAGATATCAATAAACGGACGGTTCGATCCCCACCGGGTCCAACATTTTCATAAAAACATTCAATCGTTTTGCACTTTTTCTGGAAATCTGGATATTAAGTGGGTGGTAGGATTCTGAAAATGGCGTCTAAGTCACGAACCACCGTCCGATGAAACAGCCGATAAAAATTAATAGCATTTCGGTTCCAGTCTGTGGATTTCCGAATATCCAAAGCCAAAATACGTTGACAGTGCATCTTGTTTAGATCTTATTGGCTTATTATTTCACCTACCATCAAGTAAACTCCATGCATGTCCTTATTTCGGTTTAATGAAATTTTCTTTTCATTTGACATGCTTGGAACAGATCCCATAAGGAATGTTATAGTATTAAAATCTTATTCCTGTGTAAATAAATGATTCAACGTGAACTGCTTTTTAGATCCTACTTAACTTAAGTATACGCACCTGTAATTCGTTTATCGCCACCCAGGAGTTGGGCGGAAACCCTTGCAGCATGGGCACAAGGAATTGGAGGCAGCCAGACCAGTGGCCGATTAATAACATCATGCAGATCAGGTTGAATATCCGCATGAATACCGACGCCATGTTGAGGAACTGCGGGCAGAGAGCACGATTATCATCGGGCAAAACTGATCGTTGCCTCTAAAGGAAGCCGTGCGGACTGCGCGCGACAAGGACGCTCGAGGTCAAGCATCGCGATGATCAGCTACCGATGAGTTCGTACACAGTGAGAAAAAGAATGAACGCGTGAGGCGATTTTTCGAACGAGCATGCTACTCGGCGGAGCGGGCAGGTCGCGGGACCGGAGCCGCCGCGCGGCCTCGCGACCTGCCCGCCGCCCGGACGCGCCTCCGCCCGCGGGCCGCCGGACGAGGGAGAAACGCCAACGAAAGAGAGGAAGCCAAGCGAACGCAGCGGCGTAAGAGGCCGGACGCACCGGCAGCATGCTAAGCGGGCGAACGAGCACATGCGCGCCGGCTCGCGCCGACCCTGTTACCTTAAATATCAGATTGCTTTTCGTGTCACCCTTCTTTTTGGCAACGTCGGAGCTGAGCCGTCCCCTCCGTTCCGTGCGCTTTTTTTGTAGATTCTGCAAGATCTAGAAAAGAAGCGAGAAACACGAGATAGTAGGAAGAGAGGCAGGCGCCCGGGTGAGCGCGGTCGGTCGGGTGCGGGGCGGAGGGGCGCGTGCGGGGCGCAGGCAACAACACCGAGACGGGACGGGCTAGACCCCTACGGCAGCTAACTAGGACGCGACACGGCTGCATGCTGCACCTGCGAGGCGAGGTCGCGCGGGGCGTCCGGGGCGCCGGGCTCGTCGCTCGGTTGCGGGCCGGGGCTCATCTGCACACAACACCGTCACTGCGACGTCACCAGTCAACACCACTACCCTCCCCGTCCTCCACTTCTCACTGTCTCTCCGCATTCACTAAACCTCCGGACCGTGCGCGTGCTAGCTAACCTAGGATACTCTAATGGGTGCGCCGTGCGAGTTTCTTTAGTGTGATACGCTGTTTTCTATCCGGATGTAAACAATTTTAACTTAAATAATTAAGATTTGGGGACTAGGTGTATATTTTTTCGTTTTAAAGGTTTTGATTTGAAAGTAAATGAAAAGCACGAGGATATGATAAATCAGTTGTTGAATTCGCTTTAGCTGCAGCTGTATGCTTCGGCTTTAAAAGGCAGCAAAATAAGGAGTATTTCGGCAAATTATATTATGTATTATTATTTTTAGTCGATGAGTGTGGGACGGTTCGGGGTAGCGGTTGGGACGAGAGACGCGGCGCGGCGCGGGCGGTAGTTCTCGAGTCGGTACGCTTGAGAGCCGAGAGCGTGCGTAGGCAGAAGAAGCTTGCAGAAAGGCAGTAGAGAAGTGCAGAGCGGGACGTGGGGCTCATACAGTGGGGTGGGACAATGGTATAATACAGGATTACAACACATTTCCAATTAGACGTTATTAGGATCACTACATCTAGAACGGTTTTAAATAAATATTTATTAAAATTACAAAAGATTAGTTGGAAAACATTATATACAAAATGAAGAGCCAATATCAGTCAACAATCTCCAAACGCAGTCACTCAATCCAATATTACATATAAGTTGGTGTTAATTCCATGTTAGTTGATGTGAGCGTAATGTGTTAGAGCCGTGTTAGTGGGGAATAATTAACGAGTAAAGTGTAGACTAGAAGATTTGATGTCTTACATAGACTTCCTCCCATTGTGATACGTATCGGACGAGTCTTGATAACCGAAGAAGTCGCACCAGAGATAGAAGCTTCGCTAACCGGAGTATCCTTAGTGCACGACCGGCGTGAAGAATTTGAAAGCTCTCACTAAAATCCTGTGGACACAATCCAAACCATGTCACGGGGGGGCAAACATAATGCGGTGCTCCGTTATAGCTTAGAGGCAGAGCACCTAGAGTCCCTAATTATATAGAGTGTAAAGTCATGCATTTAGATTACATGAATCATCAGGCCAAAGAAAAGTGCCAAGCATAACTGTACATTAAAATTGCTAACGTTACCCGATTGAAAAATTGAATTCAATTAGTAAGCTTAGTAGATATATGAGAAAAGATAAAGACAAAATTAGTACATAGTCTCGTATTAAGCTCAATTATAAAAACGATCAAGATATTTCGCAAAGATTTCTTTGTCTATGTGTTATTAAAAGTACATAAAAATATTACAATTTGGTCGTGTTGCATAGTACAATAGAAAAATAAAAAATGTGAAATACGAAGTGATAATACGATAAAATTGATTCATGCTGATCACGGAAGAAAGTATGAATGAGTTCCTAATGTAGAAGGCAATAAAATAACTTTAGAAAGAAAAGCATAAGTAATGCAAATGCCGCTACAGTGCAATATTGGAAGGTTCCAAGAGAAAGGTGCACAAAGAGTAAATGTGCGATAAAGATAGAAAATCGAGTCGAAATAACCTACAGACAGAGCTTGAAAGCGAAGAAGATTTGCCTCGTGGTTAAAAGAAAATTCGTGCTAATAGATCGCTGGAGTATTTTAAAGTAAATAGTTATTTCGAAGGAGATCTAACTCGGTGCAACCAAACCTTTCTAGGTTCCAAGGAAACCTTTACAAGTATGAGTATATAAACCAAACACGACGCGTTGCACGTTCTCGTGGCAGTTGCGTATTGACAATGAGAAATAAACGAGTACAAAAAAAAAACAAAATACATTTGCTAAAAAATAAATTACACCCAAGCTGAAACAGAATATCAACATAAAAGACAGTTTAACACTATAGTAATAAGAACACGGCCAAATTGCAACGTACGTTTACCTGATTGAAGATCAAGAAAATATAATCTAGTGGTATACTAGAGATGAGGTCCAGGAAGAACCACGTCCTCAAATAGTGCTTCGCTATTAACTTGGGATCTAATATCACTTGCTCTGCATTGTCTTGCTGCATTATTCCTGAAAATAGTTTTACAACCTTTATAGTTTTATTTTTGTGGTAAAATTTCAGGATTCACTTCGAAAGAGACTTTTATGTTAGATTTTAGTAGTTTGATTCTCGTTACTTTTGTACAAGTATTGTGTTATATTTATTACTATATATTTTGTGTACATATCTTACTTTCTGTCAGTCCTGTTGTTAATACTGGCTTGGCGATTATGTTTACAATATTTATCGATATAGAAGTATAGTATTTTTGTATTTTTTTTATTCTTTGTTGGTAATGGTTGTATGTAGTGTGTTTTTTTAGAATAGAGTTTTAATAAATTACTATCTCAATGTAGTTAATAGTCTTTACATAAACCGTCCCAACATCAAATATTATCTGTAGTCTAGTCTTTATTTCAATTTGATAATCGTCTATAATTGGCTGTTCGACAATTATCTAAAAAATATTCATAGTGAGGTGTAATACGTAAGTATATTTTTTACGTCTTATATGTATACTCGTTTTATAGATAATGTAAATTAAAAACAAAACCTTTTCGCAGCAGCAAAAATTTTATATGATTTGTATAAACTAATGACCTTCAACGGTTCTAATTATTTTAACTACGGCCCGACGTTTTGGATGCTTCGCAACAGCCGTGGTCACGGGGATACACTGTCAACACAAATTTACGTATTTACGTGTCTTATTTAAATCTGCACTATCCCTTAACTGGGTTGATATAATCTAGATCTACCAAATTCACATTTAAAATTTTATTTATTGATGTAAAGAGTCTCAACATTTATTTCTAATACATACAATAACGACACTAATCTAGAAAATACAAAATGGCGTAAACGCATAAAGGAGCCTTCTAGACTCTGTTTCTATATTTCAGATTATATATTCTATTTCTCAAGTGGTTTTGTATGTGAAATTCAAATCATCTGCTTTATTATTTAGTACATAATGGACGGCTTTTGAAGTCGAGCTCCCCGGTTTATCTCAAGAACCATTTTAGTTATTAATAATATTATCTTGACCGGCTTCTTGCAAGAAACTGTGCCACGTCCAATCATAATTCAGAACTTGGCTTGAACATACAGCTGGAGTGCTTTTTTATATATCGTATATATGCACTGTCTGTAGTTTACGCGACTAGGACACACTTAAATAACGGTTTAAAACGCGAATTATTTTAGTTCACTTAATTATAAAATATTACAGACGTTTCAGATACTTTGCAGCCAAATAGCCTATAACGAAACAGATGGCGCTAGCGTAGCAGTTTTGCCTTTGAATTTCGAGATGCCCGCCCATCTTAAGTTCCCTTATGACCACGGCCGTTACAAAGCATCCGAAACGTCGTAATTTAAAATATTTTTTTAAATAAGTATAACTTCATTTCGCGTTTTTAATCATTAAAAATGTTTCATTGAAATATTGTGTCGACTGAAAACGTAACGTGATTAAACTTCACAGATTTTTTATCTGTGGTTTGTGACCCGAATGGAATTTCGATATTGCTACTCATTTAATGTCCATATTTCCATATGACATAATAGAATTATGAATATTTATTTAATATTATGAAGAAGTTACCTGTTCTAAAATTAACAACGATATCTATAAGGAATATAGTGTCCGATAAACAGTTGAAAGCAATCCACCGCGTGCTGAGGTCGTCGTTGAAGAAAGAAATGGCAACAGGTAGAATGATCAGGTTGGCCACGAGCAACAGCAACATGCAGAGGTCCCAGTAAAATCTGGAAAGAGGAAAGTCCACATTAAATGTATGTAATATCATTTAGTAGATAACTAAAATTAACATAGACAAGTTGTTACCCACGACGTCGTTAGCGTTTTATGGTTCTTGCCAGGCAAAAAATAGACGCATAGACACAGATCATTGCAAGATTTCTGATGTTCAAACAAACAAACAAACTCTTCAGGTTTATATATTAGTATAGATTCATTATATTATAGTTATAAGTGTATTTAAATAATCGATTTAGTTGAAGACAAAACAATAAAGAATTTTAACGGTTTTGAAGGCGGAATATATTACATAGTACATTTATTTTTATAACCACCTTGGAAGCTTTACAGCAGACCACGCCTGCTGTCAATCAATATATAAAACACGAATAGACATCACGAATTGAATATAAAGATACGATACCATAATGTTCTGCTACGTAATGCGTTACGGCAGCAGCCAGGCCTGCCTAGTTAGGTTAAATTATATAAGTTTATTTAATAAAAATACTCAATGTTAATCCAAAGCTTTGGTACAGAACAAGCAGTTTATTGTGCGCAATTATGAATTTTTCACCTGACCGACCCCCAGAAAATCTAGCTTACAACTCTGTTTGTTAATGTGAAAAATTTATAAATACACATCAGCTTTGATCTCAAGATTTACAGACGCAGTGAGTGCTAACTATCCGTCAATGTTGCCACTTTATGAATCGATGTAACAAAAGCGTAAATGTCAGGAAAAGGTTACTAAAAGGTAAAAATAGTACCTCAACACTGTTGTATGTGTGGCAGGTGTATGTGAATGCACGATAATGTATAAAATAGATCGGAACACGACGGAAATCGAACTTGCGACTAGTGTGGTCTACCTTCAAAGCCTTTAAGTAAGGATAATCATTATAAAGTTTTTAAAACTTTAATAATTTTTCATATTTTAAATCAAAAGGATCTCTCGCGCAAGACATTTAGCTATTGAGCTAAATGTATTGTGCGAGATATCCTGGGTTTAAATCTCGAGGAAAATATATTACGCGAGAGTTGCATGTAACAATGGGTTGAATAATTGGACGACGTCAATTATTTTTAATTATTTAGTTTTTTAATTTATTTGTTCCGGTTGAGCAGACGAGCACCGAAATATGTCTGCCCCGTAACAGGAGATACGAGATCACACTGCTTTCCAAAATTATAGTTGTACATCAAATATTGTTTGTATTATACGCGAGTAGTACACATTTAAATAGAACACTTTAACGGTTTAAAACGCGATATATATTATAATAGTTAAACTTATTTATAATTATTTTAACTACGGCCCGACGTTTCGGTCGCTTTGCAGCAGCCGTCGTCACGGGGAGACGGGCCGTAGTTAAAAAAAATCAAATAAGTTTAATTTGATTTTTTGTTATATGTTAAATTTTGTATATATTAAATATAAAAAGAAAAACTTAATGAATATGAGAACCGCGAATATTTAATAATGACGTGCTTTGTATTTACAAAATTGAAGCGAATTATTTTAAATTGTTTAATCAGCGCAACGTAATGTAATTAAAAATCTACAGTCAGACTGAAAAGTGCTGCTGAATTAAGGGAACTCTTAACAGCGTTAAAACTGAAACTTTTAAAGAGAACATTTAACTGGTCTTGGTTAACTTTAAATAGTACTTCAGTTAACGATATAAATACGTTTTAAACAATGTTATATGTTATTTATTTATTTATAAAGATTTTGATAAAATATAATCTATATTTTTATACAAAATAAAAAAGTATTCAACACAGCTTTGACTAACAAGCATAGCATTACTTACATCACAATTCAGTATAAATAAAAACTATATACATATGAAAATAAATAATCAATGAAAAATTAAAATTCAGTTTCCATAAGTATATAGTATAGCAAATATTTAGCAATATTTGCGAACATATAAATAACTAGTAATTCACTACTCGTAGTTTACACGAGTAGTACACATTTAAATAAAATACCTACTATTAATGGTTTAAAACACGAAATAGTTAGGTAACGTATTTATTTTAACTACGACCCGACGATTCGGGTGCTTTGCAGCGTGCTTCTCTCGGAAAAAGCCCTCCGTGAAATAAACATTTGATTGTAACTAAGTTATCAAATATATTTCTTGTTATAAACCGTTAATATTATGTAAGCAGGTACCACCAAAGTGGTCCTCCAAATGTACAAAGCATTCTTGAAGTATAAATCACAATCGTTATAACCTTAAATCAGACTTAACTACGCCTCTACGTAGCGCTAAGCTTGTGTCAACAACATTAGGTAATTTACTGCATCGGGCTGTGTTGCATTTTGTATGCAGCAAGAAAACCGGGCGAATTATCGAAAAGCTAGCTAAGCTTATCACAACTGGGGATTTAGCCAAGTAAGAATAAAAAAAGAAAAAGAAATTTGAAGAGATTTCTCTGGGTAATTAAAATACATACATATATATCGTTTACGGCAAGCTTTGTGCGTAGAGCGAAGGTATTTTATAACATATTTATGTTCCTGTAATAACACCTCCTGTAAAATTCAAACTGACAAACACATTCGCGTTTATAAACAAGCCAATGATATTTTTGTAAAGAACCTAGTTCAATCCTCCCGTGACCACACCTAACTAGCATTGGAAACGTAAAAGTGCTACTTAAAATAATAGTAAATACTAAATAGTAAATAATTATTTTACAAATTACTCTCAAGTCCTTAAAAATTGTTGTTTAATAATTATTATAATTATAATAGTAATTATTTTATAATGAGTTAATTATTCTACACCTGATGCTGAAATATATAAAAACCAATATGTCTCTCTACTAAGTACGTTATTCACGTATACAGTAATAAATAACAATGGAATATAAGGATATTTGCACTAAAGTTTATTATATACGTTAAATTACCCGTGACTAGTTTGTGACGAGATATAAATAAAAAATTATAGGACAAATTTTGAATCAAAGATTATTATTGGATTTGAAGCTTGCGTTGTCAAAATTATTGTATTTAATTTAATTGACATTTTAATAATAACGCCTCATAAAAACGCCCCAACGATAAGAATATAACACCTTTTGACTAACACATTTAACTTTATTGTAAACGCCATCTGATATAAATATCTACATGGCGCTACAGTCCCTTGGGCCCTGGCCTGGTCATAGACCCTGAAACCGTACTATCTTGGACTAAGTGTCTCCACAATCTGGCCTAATTTAATGGAGAACGACTGGCCTTTCTAGTCCGACTGGAGAAAGGTAAGTATTACATAGTATTACTATCTCTATTGTACCGGCTATTAAAATATGTTTATCAATAACGAAGTGTCCTAGATTTCTGTGACACCGAAGAACAGATAACATTTCTTATTCCGAGAATGAAGAGTGATTCATTTTCTTTAAAAGTTTCGACAAAGAATACGTTAGCGATAAGTGACGCACGATTAGACTGGTAATCCTATTTGGTAAATCTTAAAACTATGCGAGGAGTGAATGAACAGAGTAAAAACTGTATTATCATCAAATTAAATTTATTCTTACAAAGATTACCTTTGACAGAGAACCGCTATTTTATGAGAAATGTCACAAACCAGAAGGCGCCATTTTATACAAATACAGACTATACAGCACTATTTATAAGGACATAACATACATTTAACCTAAACAGGCTGAATAGTAAAATGCCGTTTCCCTGTGGGGCATGGGGCGAACCCGTTTCTTTGATCGATTCTTTTACAGGAAAGTAGCTGATAAGACTTCCATGAACTGAATAGTAAGTAGGTAAAAATTGAATAAAATATTATATTTTCACTACGACAAAAAAATTAACGTATAGACTGTAATTTTTTTTTTATAGAGGATACACATTAGAGGGGGAAGCAAGGCCTCAATCTAACCTACATTTAATTACATTGGACGTTAAATATTGTCTTTAATTACCGCGGGTGATTTCAATAATACGCTTTTAACGGTTTAAAACGAGAAATAAAACATTTCGCGTTTTTCATTATTACAAGTATTTAATTTAATGTGTACCACTCGCTTAAACCACAGATTCAAAATCATTTGTACCTATTAAGTTTGAATATTGCATTTAATAACAAACATCAGTAATTAGTGATGCTTCAAAGCAGACGCACAGAGATATTATGCAATATATAATATATTATCACGCCGAATGAAATATTGATTAGATATTTGCACACGATAATCCCTAATCAATCTCGTTCAACCGTTACTTGTTTACAATACAGATTATTATACCATCATTAATTTAATTGGTCGTTAGATGTGTACTTAACTATTCAAACATATGGGGTCTATACGACTACTGTTTAATTACTTAAGTCCAGTTAAAGTTGTTTTTGTAGAATGAGTTCTGAAATTATAATGATCGTCTATTCTAAAGTAGATCTCGATGACAGGACTTCATGTAGGCAAAATGTGTGTCAATGCCACGTCATTGCACATTTTTTTTGGCGTAGAACAGGTCGAATCAAGTGAACCGCCTGTCCTCGTCTACCATTAAAAAAATTTAAAGCAAAACGTGGAAAACTTAACCGCTTTTCGGTCTGTGGACGAAATTTCGTTATTGCTACCACTGTCCAGATATCCAGACCATGTTATATATGTTTGGAAAAATTATAGCTATAAGTTAAACCTTTTACCACGGCGGCATTAACTATTATTTTCAAATTTGCAACCCTTCCAGCATATTAAACAAACTACGTGCATTTAGCGGTGACATGTCGGTAATAGCAAGATTCAACGTGATCGTTGAATCAACGTTTATACTGTTCCGCTTAGTGAACTCCTTTGTGTTTTCAATCGACCATTATTGTTACAGATTAATATCTACAAAGTGTCGACTCTTGGTTTGCTTGGGATTACATTTTTATTTACTCTGTGGTTTAATGTTAGAACGGTTGGCGTTGCGTTAAGAAGTCTGTATGTTTCTTTTTACCTCCAATGTAGCTACAATATGTATAATACATCGTAATAGTCTGTAGTTTACGCGAGTATAAAACAAATTTTAACGATTAAAAACGTGAAATTTATTAGAATTACATCAGTAGCTTCGACATAACTAAAAATATCATTTCCATCAGCTTTTAGCAGCGAAGCATCCGAACGTAATTAAATTTATTGTCGTAAAGTAAACTGACTTATTTCGCGTTTTAAACCGTTAAAATTGTTTTATTTAAAACATTATTTAGTGTAACAAAGATTAAGTTAAAGTGAAGTACAGATTATATTGGAGGCTGTTGAGGTTCTGTTGCTATCATTGTTTAAGGTTAGGTTAGTTAGTCTAAAGGGTCAAATATATCTCGTGAAGATAAATGCTTCACGAGTAATGCTTCTCTCTCTCTTCTAAGAATCTCTTCTAAGAAGAGCATCATCTCACATATAGGTTCTAGTTTT
Source organism: Leptosia nina (assembly GCA_963661955.1). Taxonomy (NCBI): domain Eukaryota; kingdom Metazoa; phylum Arthropoda; class Insecta; order Lepidoptera; family Pieridae; genus Leptosia; species Leptosia nina. The sequence goes on along the minus strand of CAVLEF010000174.1, from coordinate 111,758 downwards.
ATTGTATCATCGGTTTTGAGAATAGACAGCTGGGTCACGCAATGTGAGACGATAAGAGCGCGGTAAACCAACACGTAGACTATTTCAGTCTGTTATTGATCCCATTTCGGCACATCGTCAGATATATTTTTTGATGTAACTATGACTGGACTAGTGTGGATTATTGTTTTATATAAAAAAACGGGTTGGTTTAGCGAATGTTGTTTTGCACTTTGGTTTTTATTTAAAGGGAATGTCTAGTATATAAATAAACCATCTTATTGTATGTGTGCTGGGAACGATAAAAATATATAAAAATAAGCGAAAAATGGTCTATAGAGAATAATGTTAGGTTATAGAGTAATTAAATTTTAGCATTGCATGTACCTTTTCGTATTTTTACAAAATATCAAAACCGTTAAAAAACTGTGTTTTATGATGGAAAATATAATGAGATATTATAAATAAAATGAGAACGAATTTTATCTTGTATGCCTTAATTATAATTTAAATTTAAATAAAACTATTTATTGTTCTAACAATTTCAAGCTACAACTAAGCACAGATCTTGCTGTGTGAAAGCCTTACACAATTTATGTTTTTTGTTATTCACTCTGCTCCTAGCAGCCTCAATGCTTGGCCGTAGGATTCAAACCCAACACGTCACAATCTACAGTTGAGGGCTCTAGATCGTCTCGATGATTGAGTGTTGTGTGACAGTGATGTTTAATACTTAATTTAATTTATACAAGGCGCTATAACTAAAATAGAAGCTGCACTGAAATGTTGTAGGAGCACGAATTCCGCTCATTTACAACGTAAAACTCCGCTGGCCTTATCGCGCTTAAAATGTGTTTCAGCCAAGGTGAATACTAGTTACATTGTCATAACAGCTTTTGTATCTAGCGATGAATTATTTCAATTTATAAAATATAATTGCAGTGCTTAAATGTTGATCTATTATAACATTTTCTTGTTATTTATTATTATTATATTATTTTCTATCGGGGACACCCTTGGCAGGACGGGTGATCAGTCCACGTTGTCCGCTGACCATTTCACCCATTTCCCCATTCTTGTTATTTGTAGTATTTTGTTATTTGATGGTTGTGGTCTAATGGTAGCATGTAGGCTAGAAATCAACGGGTCGTGGGTTCGATCCCCACCGGATCCAACATGTTTCAAAATTTTGCAATTTATAATTTTTCTGGAACATGTTGGACTTCGTCTGGGAATCTGGATATTAAATGGGTGGTATTTAATACTGTCTATAGTTTACGCGAGTAGTACACATTTAAATAAAACACATTTAACGGTTTAAAACGTAATATTAGATAAACTTCAAAAATCATTTTCAAATAAGTTTAGCTAATATATCGCGTTTTAAACTGTTAAAGTTTTATTTAAATGGTATTAATATCCAAAACTACGTTCGAGTTATATGAAATCGTGTTAATACAATCACCTATAACCAGATAACAGTTGGATTTCTTGGATTTAGTACGTGGCTTTTGTCGCGAATAGCAAACTTACAGTAATTTATAAAATCTATATAAGCTAAAAGTTGTTTTTTTGCATGGGGTACTTAAAATATAGGTCTGTAATCAACGCTTGTATGTTTTATTAAATAACTGTAAATTAAATATACCTACGAACAACACCCCATAAAATATTACAATTTAACTAACCGTAATACATTCCATTGTCAATGACGTATTGTATCACCGTACTTTTAAATTACTTGTCAAAATGACAGTGACAAATGTCAAGATTTATTGCAAGCTTACATATTTTTATGTGAAATTGATAAAAAGATAAACAAAAAGCTGCCTTGTCTTTTAAGACGTGAGATATAGCTATTATTGCATTTAATTTTAACGGTTTAAAACACGACCTTAATCAGATTATTAATTTTAAATATAACAACGAATATTTTTTATATTGTTTTGCGGCATATATCGCAAAAAGTTTGAATGTACTCATATAAACTGACAACTTAGTTAATACGATATTTACAACATTAAATTAAAACTATTTTGTATGTGTGTGTGTGTGTGTGAAGATTCAAGATCCACTAGAGATTGGTTATTTCCTAATGTCATCTGCAACTCGTGCAATGGACCCCAACATTAATCTATCAATGTTAAGGATAATGGTTGTCCTGACTTATAAGTGATGTCCTTAAAATCGTTATCAGCAGGGTCAAGGAACTGAATGCAGTGGGAAGCAAGAATTATGACCATCCAGAGCAACGACGATGTTGTGAGATAAAATACATAAGAAAGCAGTGAATTTCTAATCGCTTTGTACGAGATAAATATTTTAGAAAAGGATGTTGTTAAAAAATGTAATATTCATTTAAATAAAACACTTTTAACGGTTTAAAACGCGATAAATTATTTACAGTATATTTTAACTACGGCCCGTGCGGTCCAATATTGCTGCAAAGCATCCAAAACAACAGACGTAGTTAAACAAATGGTTGCCTTTTAAACCGTTAAAAGTAATTTATTTAAATGTGTACTAGTCGTGAAAATTGTCAACTTAAATTTCCGTACATTATGTGCTTGAAATTCGACTACGATATAATAAATATTTTAACTATTGCTTTTCGACGTTACTTCATTGAAAAACTCATTGGTCAAAAACATCGTGCCATGCTGTATCCCTATCATACGATAAATAAGAGAGATTTTACTAATGTAACGAAAAGCATTACTATATAATCGTAGATATACAACAATATGTACAACGTATGTTTTCAATTTAATATAACAAATAGTGTCTTATCTACTTAATTCAAATACTGTACACAAAAACTACACGACTAATTGACTTTACGACGAATGTAGAAGTAAAATACGACACGACCAACAAAAGCTAAGTATCACAGCACTAATGTCAAGGAGTGTTTTCTGACCTTTGCTGAATCACCGGCCTATTTGTGAATTTCTAGCTAAATATAATCTGTGTTCTATACATATTCATCTAAACATTAAGTGAAACATAATTTCACAAATATAACATGAAAAAAAAAACAAATAATAATGCTTGTTTAAGACCATGTTTGTTTAAATGCGTTAATCTAGGTACCCTAGTACCTAGATTAACGCATTTAAACGATCCCTAGATCGTTCAAGTATTACGTAAGCACTATAGGGGGGGGGGGGGTCTGTGTTTTGCTTATTTTTGATGACATGGGGGGTAGGGGAGTCCAGATGATGATTACGTCATCGATATTTATTTACTTTTTTACACGAATGGCAACCACCACATTTTTTATTGAAAAATGTTTACGTAAGCACGGGGGGAGGGGGTAAAAGCTTTGCTTACTTTTGCTGACAAGGGGTTGGGGGGGGGTAAATAATTGTAATAAATCTGCTTACGTAATACTTGAACGGCCCCCTATTCAAATAAAATAAATCATTTGTGTTGGATATAACATTTATCGCGGAAGATTTTAGGATATATGAAATCACACTTCGGCCTAAAATAACGAAGAAATAATGGAAAAGCTGGAAAAAATTATCATTGAGAGCTTCCGTTGCGTGCGCTGCGAAAACGTATCATGTACCTATTTAAATAAAACACTTTAACGGTTTAAAACGCGATATATTAGTTAAACTTATTTAAAAATGATTTTTAACTTCGGCCCGACGTTTCGGATGCTTTGCAGCAGCCGTGGTCACGGGGAGACCGTTAAAGTGTTTTATTTAAATGTGTACTACTCGCGTAAACTATAGACAGTATCATGTACCTAACCAAAAAGTATGTATGAAATAATGATTACTCTTTTAATGATCTAAAAAAGGCCCGGAGCGTTATTTGTCTATCTTTTAAGATTAACTCGCAAGAACCGTTTTCATTGTAATCAATTTTGATCGAAGTCTGTCACTACGATAAAAATAAAACTAAAAGCATCTTTTTGCAGAAAAACTTATATAAAAATAATAATTTACACTTAATAATAAATCCCCAGTGTAAGGACTGCCAATAAATAATTTTAAATCGTATGTAAAACAAAAACTGCTTGGAAATGGTTAATATGACTATAAACAATATTTAATGTGGTTTGGAAGAACCCACTCTAAAGTGTAAAGAAACATGTAGTTAAAGTAACTGTAGACTGTCAAATAAGATTTGGCAATAAAAGGAGCCGCGGCGAGTTTCTTGCTAGTTCTTCTCGTTCGTTCTACGCCCTTGATTTTTTTTTTATTTATTTTGTACACCAACACTAAAATACAATACAATTTAAAAACATTTTTTTTAAACCGTTATAACGGTTTCTTATCTGCTACTCGGGTCGTCGGATTTGAGAACTGGTAGTCAATAAGTCTTTAGTTTTAGTCTTTACTTTAGTTTACCTAGGCAGTTACCTACGTCAATAAATTATGTTTTACTTTATCAATAACAAAATAAACTTTCTCACACTAGTGCTACAAGATTTTATTCAAACTACAAAGTGGGTTAGCGAAAAATTGCTAGTAATTTATATTTTTAAGCGCCCTCGTTCGACCTCAATTGCGCGCCAGTCGATGGCTTCGGAGCTGTTAGTCGAAACGTGCCCGTAGATCGGATCTAGGGGATGAAATGACTCTAAATTGCCTTTTCAGTGTAAACTGAATTGCTGGAAAAACACCCGTAAAGACCGTTTATAACGGAGAAAATACACTTACAGGCACCAAGTGATCAGCGGTGCAGTAGTTGCCAACCTTTTCTAAGCGAGTAACTAGTGACAGTTGTGCCGGCTTCGTCCGCGTAGATTATTTTGGGCTTTTGACCTACGACGTCGATCACATCCCGTCGTGCTTGCAAGTTAATCTTAAAAGATAGACATATACTGCGCAGACGTTTTGCTAGATCATTTAAAAAGGAATCATTCTTTCCTACATATTTTATGGTTTTTTTAACCGTTTTCGCAGCGAACGCAACGGATTCCCTCAAAGATGTAAATATTTTTCCCGTTTTACCACATTTTCCACTTTTTCTTTGCTCCTATATTACTGCGCTATTAATGTACTTACCAACACAAAATACTTTTCCAATTCGAATCAGTAGTTGCTAAGATAAGCATGTTTAAGCAAACAAACTCACAGCTTTATAATTTTAGTATATATTCATTTATTTGGAACTATAGCCTATCTAATTTTGCAAATCATTTATGATATATAGATTATCATTTTCGCATATTTGCGTCTTTCTTAGGTCTTTTTATTTATCGTCCCCGATAAGCCAACTTTTGGTCTACAGCTTTATAAATCTATTTATGTACGGGCTTAATGCAAACAAGTATACTGTGGGTGTTAAACCTTAAACATAAAACAACTATTTAATCTCTATTTAAGTTTAGATTAACTAAAACTTTGCGTTAAGGTGATTAACGGTGACATTGTTTATGCAGCTCAGCTTTTTACTAACTTTACCAGCTCAGCTTGCTTTTACAAACTAAACTTGTCCACAGATATAATTATAGTCCAACAACAAAGAATCGATAAGGGTCCATTACTTTATTACGTTAGACAATATTGCTAGTTTTTGACACCTTCCACCCCCTTTTATAAGAAATAATAAGGACAGACCGATCTCCCCCCCTATTTAATATTTATAACGAAAGAATCTAAAGGAAAAAAGTTCTAAGTAACCGTTATTTGTACTTACAAAATTGCTAACAATATATATATATTTGGTAGTAATTAAAAAAAAAAAAAAGGGTTTTTTCCCCCCCCCAAAAAAAAAAAAAAAAAAAAAAAAAAAGGAGGGGGAAAAAAAAAAAAAAAAAAAAAAAAAAAAAAAAAAAAGGGGGGGAAAAAAGGGGGGGGGGGGGGGGGGGGGGGGGGGGGGGGGGGGGGAAAAAAAAAAAAAAAAAAAAAAAGGGGGGGGAAAAAAAAAAAAAAAAAAAAAAACCTTTGTGGGGGGGAGGGGGGGGGGGGGCAGGGGGGGGGGGGAAGAAGAAAAAAAAAAAAAAAGAAAATAAAAATTTAGGCCCCACCAAAAGTTAGTTTCGAATGGGGGTGGGAATTTGGGGGGGTTGATTTTTACCCACACATTGTACTTAAAAAATTGCAAAAAATATATATATTTGGTATTAATTTTGCTTAACAGTGCGCGTTTGTGATCTCACGTGAGAACTACTAAGATTCCCTCCCACCCGCTTGTTAAAGCCCCTTAGCTATGTTCCAGTGAATTCTAAAACATACTAAGTACTATAGGGCGTAAGACTTAGTAATTAATACAACTTGATAAAACTGGTAATTTCTCAAAAAACTCAAGCTTTATCTAGATTTATGTATATCTATATCCTGTTTTACCCCGACCGCCCCTGAAGCCAAATGATAAAAGGTATTGCCTAGCATTGCGTTAAGCGAGAGAGGTCCTGGGTTCGAATCCCAGGGAAACATAAGATGGTTTCGGTCGGGCAGGGCACAGAAGTCATATCAACTACTTGCCCGTTAAAGAACGGATCAGTGAAACGGACACAGAAAAGAGTTCATCCCATGCCCCACGAGGGGAAAACGGGCTTCCACACTATACCCTGTTTTATGACACAGGATTTATTAAAGAGAACAGAAGCAATTAATGACTTTTCCTTAATAGTTACTTAGAGTAACGCGAAACGTATTTATAACTTATGTACGTAGTTAAAAGTGTTTTCTTTAAACCATATGCTTAACTAATCTTATTTTTTGGAAATAAGATAAATATAAATATCTAAAGACAAGTAGATAAGTCGCAAGAACTCTGTAGGTGGCATATAGTGTGTTGTGTGTGTGTGTGTGAAGTGTATTATGCACAGAAATACAAAAGGACTAGTGTGAATTAAGTTTCACTGCACCAGAAAGTAGTGAAATTAGCAACATATTGGTAACAACTGACATTTAGGACTACTGAGAGAAATTGAGGCTGCAAGATGCAGAGAGGCCTAATAGCAAAAATCAACGATTTTCAATAAAAATGCGCAATAAATAAACTTAGGTGAAAATGAATTTGCACTAAATATTATTCGTGTAAGAATCCTGTTAACTATTTTCGGTTAATGTGCTCTTTGTAGATAAACATTTCTAGACTACTAAAATTTAAATATGTCAAGTGATACAATCGCATATCATTGTTTTTTGAACTGTCCGGCCGACATGAGCGAGAAGAGGTTCTCGACGTTTCGCCATCACGAGGGGACGGCATCATCAGAAGAGGTTAACTCCTCGATTGCTCGAAGAATTACAACGTCGAGAATCTCTTCTCATGACATGATATCAAACAATGATATAGTTAGGCACTGGCAGCCACAATCGTATTTCAAACTATTTGATATTTCTTGACAAAAGTGTATTCTAAAGGATAGTCTTCAAGGACAAGCCGTTGGAATTATACACGAGTGAACCTTATCTAAGAGTGAGCATTGCAAAGCTCAAAACGGTGAGACTCGGCAGCTTGTCCAATTAATTTCAAGAGTTGAATGTGGGTTGGAAGATGCTGCACAAGTTTTGGCCTCGTTTTAGCGTCTTTATAATGTTTAACTTATATAGCAATTTATGCAAGGCACTGTCATTTTTTATTCCCACAGATTCTATTATCCGGTAAATAAATTCTCAAAGTTACTGTCTGTTGTTTACGCGAGTAGTACACGTTTAAATAAAACACCTTTAACGGTTTAAAGCGCGAAATTTATCATTTATACTTATTTATAAATTATTTTAACTAAGGCCCGATAGTACGGCCGTAAATAAGTTTAAGTAATTCTTTTCGCAATTTAAACCGTAAAAAGTGTTTTATTTAAATAAAGCAAATACTATCTCAGTTAAGACTATCTTTACTAACGAGAATTATAAAAGCAACTAATAAAAAATAGTATAACAAACTATTTACAGTAGTTAGTTATATTAGTTTTTATAAATTACAAAAATGTTTGTGTATTTTCGTGTAGTGGTAGCAATGTAAGGCTATTAACCGGTCGTGGGTTCGGTGTAATCAATTTATATTTTTAATTAATTTGAGTATTAAATGGATGGTAGGAATATCGATCGAAATTCCGTTCGGGTCACCAACCACCAGCCACAGATGAAAACCCGTTAGGTTTTATCACGTTTTGGATTTAGTCTGTGGATTTCCGAATATCCAATTTCAAAATAGCACAGCGCCTCTTATTTAGATGTATGTATGTTTACGCACTTATTACTGTAAATCTTGTAATAACACAATACAAACACATCTTGTCATTAGCACACATATACTAATTTATAGCTGTGTATTTCTATGACGATGTATAATCTCGTTTGAACCACTGTTTACAATTTAACGGTTCAAGAACGGTTTATCAAAGAATGCTTTGAAATCGATCGTTTGAATTCGTTCATAAACGGTACTGTATACTGAATACGTTTATCATTCGGTTATTTGAGAGAATACTAACTCAAAAGCTGCCTTACAAAGCTCTTGGCTTTGACGTTCGTGACGTCGCATTCATTTTTTTTACCCTTGCGACCTAAGATTTATAACGACGTACCATTGTTTGGACTTTGAATTAAACATCATTAAGGATATGGTAGCTCAATTGTTTAGAGCAGCAGCACGTAACACTGTGGATGTTGGTTCAAGTCCCGCCCGTGTCGTATTTTTTTTTCAATCTAAATAGATTTTTAAAGTATCATTGTTGAAACAATAACATTGACAAGATTAAGCAGACGCGACTTGAATCCACATACAACAGAGTACTGCGCCGTTGTTCCCACTGAGCTAGTAATATGCCGTCTTCAAATCTATCTTCCTGAAAGTATACCTATTAATCTAGTAAGTAATCTTGTATCTTTTGGGGAAATAAAAGTCTTTAAATTTTATAATTTTTTACGTAAACAAATAGAAACATCCACCCCAAGCCCCATGTTGGGGAAATTGTATTACAATATAATATATATTCATCCTTATATGAAATCTTGATTTTCCTATCAGGTATATGCTGAACATACATTGTCTTTCCTTTATCGTATTTACAGAGATTTGATTCGACTTCTCTGCCTGTCTCAAGCTAAACAATTTATTGATCCTCGGGGTTCGAACCCTGGACCTCTCGGGCTATTACGAGTGTTGCTTAGTATGGATGATTTGACACCATTTTTAACGTTTAATATCAGAATACTGAATTTAAATTCTCGATCAAAGATATCATTTATCATGCTCGATCGAGTACGATTTTTAAAATGTTGCAACAACAGAGTTTCAATACAACTCCACAAATAGATGTAAATGCACAGAAAAAGATAGCAAACTACCCTCGGAAGCGCCACAAATGTATTTTATTTAACTTTTGCTCCAGATCGCTTCTGCTTTTCATTCTTTTCAATTTAACTTTACTACTTTGAATATATTTGTGTTGTGTTTGTGGGCTTTGTGGATTGTACAGTTTACTTTTTCTTATTAGCTTAGAAAATACCGGAGATGTTTATCATTATCTACCTACAAAATAAAAAGTACTACAAACAATATTCACTAATTAGTGTAATAAATTATATTAAAGAATTTAACGGTTTAAAACGGTTAAATTTGTTACTATTCTATATACAACAACGTTTCGTAACCTTGCTGCAAAGTATTTGAAACAAGCGATAAATAAAAATTTCACATTTTGAACCGTTTATGATTAGTGATTTCTTCTTTAGTTTTTTCAATTTAACATCTAAACATAGTAATTGTTCAATACTGTTTTAATATAGAATTGAGCAGATATTTTCGTATCCTTCTTTTTAATTTAAAAATTGTGTCTATCCAAATTCAATGTCAAGTGTTCACTATAATCTTTTTGTTCAAAGCAGAGCAAAGTCGTTGGTGTCAAAGAAAGTGGAGAGCCATTGAGGGCTCCGATGATGCAGATAGGTGAAAATTATTCTAAAGTACCACGTAAAGGCGTTTCAGACGACGCAACTTATAATCTCGATAATGATAAATAAGGGTGGGTACTTACATTATAACTTGACTATAAGAAGCCAAGTGGAGAATGGGTACATGCATAAAATATATTTAAGTATTTGTTTGTTTTTTTTTATGATAGAAAAAGATACATAAATAAGATCCACTTGATGGAGAATAAGTTTCTAAACATATTCACTGTTACAAACCGAACATCCAAAGCCAAAATAGGTTGACAACACATCTTGTGTAGATATTATATGGCTGGTGTATTTCACCTTCCATCAATTGAACATGATGCTTGTCTATCATTCAAAAAACTCCAGTCATTCAACATCTCAACAAGATAGCCTATTTTTGGCTTTCGATGTTTAGTTTGTAAAAGAAAATTATGTTTGTAAACTTTAATATTTGACACATATCATTGATCATGATGGCATTATAAAAGTTACAAAATGTATTTACGTTTTAAAAAAAACACGACACCAGCGGGACTGCAACCGGTCGCGAAAATACATTTAAAGAGGAGTAATTCTCTCATACAATACATTTTTATTTCTTAAACCGTTTTTACAACGGTCGCGACAGAAGCTTTAAAAACTGAATAATTTTCCCCTTTTTTTATATTTCACTGTTTCACGCTCCGATGGGTCACAGCATGATGTTATACAGCTTATCGCCTTATCTAAAACAATTGTAAATTGAACAGTAGTTCTTGTCAGTGCGTATTAGCACACCTTCAGCTTAATATTAGGAATTACTAGCTGTACCCGCGACTTCGATCCGCGTAAAAGTGTAACTTGGGGTAAATTTGTAATTATTTAGGTTCGTTTATTAATTTATGTAAGGGCGCATTTAGAGTGCTTCTTTGCGACAATACTATTAGCTAAACCTTCATCTACTTATCCTATATACTATCTTTATCCCAAAAGTAAATAAGAAAGTTTCATTGTTACTAGTTCTACTATAAACCACGAATTTCCATATAAACTTTCAACCCCTATCAACCCTTTTTTGACATTAAAAGTATATAGATCTAAAATATCTTTGTACCAAATTTCATTTAAATCTTTAGTAGTTTCGGAGTTAAAGAGGACAACAACAGTAAAAAAATCTAAAAACATCCGTTAGATCATATTACGTATCATAATATATGTTATGCCAAATCAAAAGCACAATTTCCTAAAGCCACATTTTCCGGGGCTACTTCCCAGGGGGTGTGAATTGAACCTGCACTTAATTTCCCAATAGGCACATCAATCACACACAGAGCGTACAAATTTGATAATTCATTGCTTTATCGTTAAAAGAGTATTTATATGCTTTAACAATATAAAACCCATTTTTACAATCAACAACAGCCTTCGTAACTTCTATATATGGAAATCATTTGAAAACATTAATGTTTTTCATGTATGCACATAACATTATTATGATTGTTGCAAGACGACGACATACAAGATCATCTACATAGAGAATAAGATTAAAACAATTTCATGGAATGTGTTCATGTACATAATATCAAGTCTTTAAATGTTTTATTGAAATAAGACTTGATTTAAGGACCATACCAGGTCATTAAAACATAAAAACTAAAATCTATCACATTGAAAATATTTGAATTTGACCTACTGTGTGTCGCTCGCTCGATATAGTCTTAAGACTATTGTAGATAATACAGAGTGACAAAATATATTATCTTTAAGTAACCTTAACTGAATATGAACTGTATAATACCTTAGAAAGTGCTGATCTACTCTTTCTCATTTCACAGTTTTCAGCAATAGACCGGCTTCTCTTAAGTAATCAGAGAAGTATAGACATAATATAAAATAATAATATGTAACTTAGGATAAAATAAAATAATAAGTTTTTAAATAAATACAAATTAAGTACATATATTCTGAAGGCAGGTCCCTTTCGGGGGGAGACCGTGTTAAATGGACAAAATTATAAAAAAATATGTGTTCGCTGTTGATAGGTCATTTAAAACTTAGTTAAATTAAACTTCATCTAATTTATTTATACATTGAATATTGTTTATAACTAAATTAATTGCGTTTTCTAAATAAAATACATAATAATAAAAGAAAATAACTTGCACATGCAAAGTCTAAGAAGTTGTTGGTACCGTTTGTATATCAAAATACAACTTACATTTGACACTGCCAGAGCCAGAGCAGCCTAACTGCAACTTTATGACGTGACTTATGTATATTTTTATAGCTTAAAAATTGTGTATATATCTACAAGAGCACAGTGGCCGAAAATTGTTACTATAATTAGACAAATTAAATAGTACAATTTCATTGTGACCTAAGTTAATTGCGCATGTTTATTGTCCAAAAAAAAAATTTAGAATCCGCTCTGTACTCTAGCAGACCTCATTTTGATTATTAAGTAGCACTATTAAAAATCTAATTACTACAAGGTGCTAAAACGATTCACTAACTGGACACCACTTAAGCAACAGTTAGACATTGTGGCGAATATGAGAATACAGTGTCACGAGTAATATTGAAATCGTGACTTTGATGTTAGTATGCTTAAATGGAATTTAGTGCTTCGAGCATCCGTGTTTTCATATAAACCCAATCATTGTTGGATTCAAGTTCACTATTACGTGTCAAATTTTTATTGATAATATATGAGTTATAGGCAGTAACGACATTATGGCACAGAATAAGTAATAATCTCGTGTTTTAGTTGCTATCTAAAAGGTCTATGACTTGGTCATATTTAAAATTACGTGTTTAAAAACGTTGAGGTGATTTATGAACTATACTTAATATTACGAGTAATCTATACTAATATTATAAAGCTGACGAGTTTGTTTGTTTGAATATACTAGTCGCAGGAACTACTTATATTACTGGTTTGAATTGAAACTTTTGTGTTGTTGGAGCATTTATCGAGGAAGGCTACAGGCTATAAAACAAGGCTACGACTACTAAGACAGAAGAGGCAAAAGAAAAATATAAAAAAAAACGGGGAAAATTATTCCTCTTTGGGTTTTCCCGTGGGGGAACCAAACCAGGAAAGCCAAAAAATTTGTCTGTAAGAATAATTCTTCTTCACCAGGTCAGCTCGGTTGAGACTTGTGTGGATTAGACAAATGCTGAATTTAAGTATGTAAAGACTCATATTTCCACGAAGAAGAGATTGAAGGAGATAAAAGCTAAATAGATATTATTATGAAACAAAATAAACGTATCCGATCACGTTCAAGCCGTTTTTGGTGACGATAAGCAAGAGTAATGGTGAGATTAGGAAGTCAGTGTAAAAGCTATTCCGGTTTCGGAATAAATTACTAAATTTTATTATACAGTTAAGCCAACAAACTACTTAAAACATTCATACTAAATCAGGAATTTTAGCAATTAGATACTGTCTTCTCTTAAAACAAAAATATAACACGAATTCTTAAGAAGAACAACAGAATATAATTCATAGAAGAAATAACAGTTTATCCCTTAGATACAGATACGATTTTGCATAGAATTTAATCATTGAAAAAGTACGCTTTAAGCTAAAAACTTTTCAATGTGTCAATGTCAATTTCAATGTCAAATGTTAAATAATGTAAAAAACAAAAAAAGGAAACACTTAAAGCGAAGCCTATTTAAAAACAATCAAATTTGCTTTACAGTATGGCATGGCATGTAACATTGTTATTAGAAAGTAGAAAAAGATTTTGTGTTCTTATCTGTCATTGAATCACTTATAAAATTTGAAAATAAAGAAGTAGCAATTGTTTACCAGCATTAAGTCCCGCCCGTTTTGTCAACTTGTTTCAGTCTAAATATATATAACTAGCTGTGCCAGCGACTTCGTCCGCATTGAATATTTATGTTGGGCGTCAAAATTTGTTTTTGTGAACTTCCTCCTCATTACAGCTGTCACCCACCGCATTCGTATCCCGTCGTACGCGTCCTGTCGTTCGGGTCCTTCTTGCAAGTTAATCTTATCTATATGGATGGCGTCTCGGACTTTTTTTTTAGATTATTTTTTAGATTCTAGTCTAGTCACAGCGCGATTATAGCCTATAGCCGTCCTCGATAAATGCTCTAACTAACATAAAAATATTTTTTCAATTTGAACCAGTAGTTCCTGATTTTAGCGCGTTTAAACCAACAAACAAACTCTTCAGCTTTATATATTAGTATAGAAGTATAGATGCTATCACAAATTTAACGGGACCTCTTTTTCCAGGATTCATATTATCTTTCGCGCTTTACAAGCCTTCTTCTTCCACTGTGCCATGGATCCGGACATACAATACCCTCTGATATTTCATCACACATTACAAGTACATACATAATGAAATAACTCGTGGATATATAACAGAATGTATTAGCTGGCATGCAATTAGTTTCATAGGCATGTATAATCTCTGTAGATAACTAGGATGAACGTAATTATAGGTTATTAAAACTGAAGAAAGAATTAAGAAAGAACACCGAAATTTCAATAGGAGGACGGCCTCTAAAGAAGTAAAAACAACTCAGGATACCATATTAAAGAAACTCTGGATTCGCACACGAAGTCAGTTTGCCAAGAGTGAAAACACCGTTACGTCGAGTCCTGTAAGTTGACCTTTTCGGCCAGTTTCGCCAAATACCAACCTTCGAGGGAAAGCAGAAATGGCGTAAACCGTTGCGTAGAATTCAAATAATTACTTAATGACGTCTGTAGACACTACCCATATTTAGTAAAACACTTCCCGTTAAACGACCATGGCTGCTGCAAAGCATCCGAAACGTTGGGCCGTAATTAAAATATTTTTCAAATAAGTTGAATATATCGCGTTACAAATCGTTACAATGTTTAATGTAAATACTACAACTATCATATTTTGACTTAGTGTTTTAATTCATTCGATTTTTGAATATCCTAGTTAATTAGGTTTTATTATCGAAGTAACTATCATTATGCTATTATGTATGTAATTCTGTAAACTTAATTACAATGGTATACGTGGCTCTCTTATTTATAACGTTACATACTTAAGTCATTAAATAATACTATTATTAAGTTCAAAAGCGTTTTAATTGTCTTCACCTAATTTCATGGTTCAGCAGCCATTTTAAGCTTCGCCCATTGTTGTATTCTCACTTTTGTTGTTTCTTTTATTCCAGTTAAAATGGCGCTATACTGAAATATTTGCAACGCTTTTTAATTTTTAGCTTCTTGTAGTTTTCTATTTGGTCTCTCAAATTAAAGTTCTTAACCAATAGATTTTACGTTAGGCATATTAAAATACTAAGCGTGCTTGTGTTTCCTCTAAGTTAGACTTTGGCTAGACACATTTTTGTGTCTGATTGTCCGGTTTAATTCACAGTTAAGTACACATTTTCTGTCCTTTGCCCGGCTAAATCTCATATTTTTTTGACATTAGAACCAATACCTTAACATATCGATAGAGAGATAGAGATTAACTAATAAGACATGAGTACGGTTTACGTTACGTTTATAGATATATTGTACTTATATAACAAGGGATAGATATATTGAACTTACATATTATAAGCATTTAAGCTTATTGTATATAAGTTTGTAACATAAACAATAACGTGTCAACTTGTGGCGCCATCTGTTATTGTTGTTCTATTTAGCTTTTCGAACTATTTAACAAGTGGCAAAGTAAAGACAATTAATAGGATAAAAGATTTTATTTTACAGAGAAAAAATCCCCAGTATTTAAACAAATGATCTCTCGTGCTTGATATAAAGCTTAGCAACGCGTTTAACCATTTAGCTTCGGCAGCTATTTTTTTGTTTAACAATAATCAACAATTTCCGAAGCCAAATTATGTCGACAGCGACATCTTGTTTAGATACTATAGACTGCAGTGTTTTACCTACCATCAACACCTTAGATACTGTCTATAGTTTACGCGAGTAGTACACATTTAAATAAAACACTTTAACGGTTTAAAACGCAATATACTAGTTAAACTTATTTGAAAATGATTTTTAAGTTCGGCCCGACGTTTCGGATGCTTTGCAGCAGCCGATTTCAAATAAGTTTAACTAATATATCGTTTTATTTACAAGTAAACACCTTGCTTGTCTGTCTTCCTTTATCTTAAAAAAAAACAAGTCTACTAGATAACACCGGTAAAGACTAAACACTAAGAGTATATCTTATAATTACTTAATACTTAAAAGTTATATAAACCCATTAACGATTTCTAAGTAATCCCGTACGGGCGTACTCGAGCCACTTTTAAAACTATATATGAAAACGAGAAACGCGCGCAAATGTAGGTTAAATTGAAATTATTTTATTCATGAAGACTTGAATATTCGTCGGTACCGCGTCGGCACTTGACAGGAGCCGGGGTATGTAATATGGGACTATTTTCGATCTTTACAAAAAATTGTATTACCTATTTAATAAGAATATGTTTAAACAAATAATATTTGATAAGCTTTATATCTAATTTATACATGATACATCATAAAAAAGGGGCAGCTACATTGTAAAAGACCAAAAGACAAAGTGGAAATTGCTAGATGGGATCAGGAAATAAGGATACGAGAAGACTAAGTTATACTCATTAAGGCCAAACGGGCAGTTCTTAATGTCTAATAACTACTTAACTCCCTAGTACAGATGTCCGAATGAATAAAAGTACATAACGAGCCCAACTTACAAGCAATCTTTATATTTAATCAAAACTTTTCCTATTCGGATTAGCATCAAATGGACGGTGAGGGCAAGATCATAACGCGTCTAGACTCTTTGTATTTGATCTTGGCGGAAACGGAAAGAACGTTTTTCGCTTCAATTTTAATCGTAGTTTATGCGATTGTGTAGTGTAGTGTTCACTGGTACTGTATTTAACAGTTCAAAACGCGAAATAAATTAATTAACTTATTTTTAATGTAAGTACGGTCTGACGTTTCGGACAATTTGCAGGAGTCGTGGTCAAGGCTTGAGTTAAAACTGTGGTTTATTGAATGAATGTGTCTTTATAACGTAGTTTGTAGAAGGAAAAATTTTATCCAAAATCTTTTCATGAATTAATGCTTGCATACTGAAAGAGCTAAAGCTGAAAACCATTATCATATAAGGTTATAGAATCGTTGTCTCTTGTAATTTGATTGTGTAAATAAAAACGGTACTGATTTACTCAACAAATTTTTACGTATTGGAAAACCGTACGAGATGAGATATAAATCTGTCTAGACTGGTTTATTGTGACGCTTTTAAAACGTAAATAATTATATAGAAGGGTTTTCTTATTTTTAAAACATTTTTAAAGGTAATATTTATATATTTTAAGTCTTTTATCATATTTGAGTACTGGACATTAAAAAAATCACTTAGTTTTGAAAAACTTTCACATTAAAAAAATGGATTTACACGTTACAGCCTTTTTATCTAAGAGCGGTGATTCGTGACACGGACAAATTAAATATTCTTAACACTCCTTGAATGTCATTAGAGACATTATACAATAATTTTGAAACATTGGACTCACAACTGGAATGGGCGTCGGGCCCACAATCCCTTGTTTATCACATATTCCTATAATTAGACCGACGATTCTGTCCACCGAATTCCGATGCATTTGTAAGCGTTGGCTATATATACTTTTGTTTATAGATTATATGCCGTGAAGGTATTTAGCTCCGCTTCCGGAGTACGTGGATTTTGGCAATACTCAACAGCAAGGTTAGCGTAAATAATTTTCCAGACACTGATATTAAAATAACCTTTTTTTTAACACATTCGAAAGGCAAAGTTATAACCCTAATTTTTATAAGAAATGCAATTCGTAAAGGTTGAATAATGACAAATATAATGATAACAGCTAACGGATGTCGCTTACGTTAAATTTTAATTAATTGTACAAACATCTTAGAATAACTGATAGTTAATTATAAATCACTGTCATTATTTCTAGCAGAAATTTGAACAGAAACTAAACAAAAGATAACCTAACCTCCTGGCAACTTTAAAAATAGTGACATATTATATGTTGACGTACTTTTTTGTATTAGTAAAAATATTAAATAAAACACTTTAACGGTTTAAAATGCGATATATTAGTTAAAGTTATTTGAAAATGATTTTTAACTTCGGCCCGACGTTTCGGATGCCTTGCAGTAGCCGTGGTCACGGGGAGACACCGTCAAAGTGTTTTATTTAAATGTGTACTACTCGCGTAAATTATAGACAGTATTTAAGTAACAAAAATATAAATTAATAAGCACAATATCACTACATAGTATAAAATAAAGTCGCTTTTTCTTTCCCTATGTGCGCTAAAATCTAAAAAATCTTTAAACTACGGGAGTAAAAAAACCCAACGGAATTTGATGTGGAAACGGAATTTAGGATTAGGCGATTCGCTAGTACCTCCGCTATACATATCTATTTCCTTATCATATGCAACAAGTATACACCGTCGGTAATAATTACTAATTCATAATATGCCTGACAAAATGTTTTTCAGCAGGCCCGTTGGTCTAATGGTAGCAATGATATATGTTTTGACTTGACAACGCATCTATTAAATACTGTATGTGGTTTACGCGAGTAGAACACATTTAAATAAAAATCATTTTCAAATAAGTTTAACTAATATATCGCGTTTAAAAAAAAAAAAAAAAAAAAAAAAAAAAAAAAAAAAAAAAAATTTAAACCCCCCCCCGCCCGTTGGGGGGGTTTGGGGGGGGGGGGGGGGGGGGGGGGGGGGGGGGGGGGGGGGGAAAAGAACCAAAAAGGGGGGGCGGAAGAAAAATTTTAAAAATTTTTTTAGTGTCTACTGTATATAAACCGTTAAAGTGTTTTATTTAAACGCATCTATTGTAGATTATATATGGCTAGGTATGAATTCACCTTCCATCAAGTAAATGCGTGCGTGTCTATCCTCCTCTAGGAAAAAATACAGTGTTATGTCTGCACAGTAGCATCTGTATTCGTATTCTAATTTCGAATACAAAGGGGAAAGACAATCTCAATAGGGTTCATACAATATTGAATCGTTCGAGAGCTTTCTGAATTCTGCCGTTCATATTAGATATTGTATGAATTTTGTAAACATTTTACTGTAGGTACACCAACCGACACTTGTTAAATTTCAATTTTTTTTTAAGCAAAAACACTTTTACGAATAACTTTTTCTTTAAAGTTCCGTTAAAGTGTTGTTTGTACTGTATGGGTGTAGTATGCATTTATTAAAATAAAACACGCGTTTTAAAAAACTAAACGTGTTTTATTGAAATCTAAGAATTAGTTTTTTTTACAGCTTCAATACTTACGTTCGGAATGTTAAAACATCATATTAAAATTTTTATTCTCTCTATGTATCTTATACTTAAAAGAGAACAACTGTGTAGTTCACGCGACTAGTTTTTAAATAAAACAATCGTCGGCCCGAAGTCGGGCCTATTGTTTTTTAAGTTAACAAATATATTTCGAGTTTTAAACCGCTGAAAGTGTTTTATTATATTTTGTCGTTTGTAGATTATAGTTAGTGTGTACTATATAAGATGTGAAATCCCATTTCCCCTCGTGGGGCAAAGGGCGACCACTTTCACGCGACCGAAACGATTTACTGTTTCCCCAGGATTTGAACCCTCTCGCGCTTAACGCAATGCTAGGCAGCACGTTTCACCATTTTGCTATAGGTTGTTTGTCACAATATAAGGTGCTTGGTTTGAAATTAAAATGTTTTTTTTGTTTGTTTTTGCTTTGAATGTCTCGTCAGAAAAGTGCATTTTGCGATCTATAAGGACATGGACTTTGTAGTTAGATGTGTATGTTTCAATTATATTAATTGACCCAGTCGTAAATGGTGAACTGGTCATTATGTAGCTACGCTGTTCACTATTCACAACCTCAATTGTTATGATCTGCATTACATCATATGTATATAGAAATACGATCCACAATTATATGATCTAAATTAAAAAACAAATTTAAATAAAACTCTTTAAAAGTCCCGTGGTCACGGGGAGACATGGCTGCTGCAAAGCATCCGAAATGTCGGGCCGAAGTTAAAAATTATTTCCAAATAAGTTTAAATAATATATCGCGTTTTAAACCGTTAAAGTGTTTTATTTAAATATTTTATTTGTTTCTCGAATCAAAATTTCGCAAAGTCGCTACAGAACGATACCTCATCAAAACCAAAAACACATCTTCGATTTTTAAAGATCATGTTAGATTTAGAAGATGATTTATTGTTTAATTTTGTAACTTCACACTCCAAAGATTACAATGATAAGTATTTAAAGTTACGTAAAACTCTATTTTTCCTCTATCAACTTAAACAGAAAAAAGGCACAATATATGCGGGGTATACACACAATTTGTTAATGTCTCGTCAAGTAAATTACTTCTCCTTTTGTTAAAAGGCGGGAGTAGGCTTACATCAACTTAAGTACCACATTCTCCTGGTGTGCTTTGAATGTAGCCAGTTTAACGTCGTTATCTGACGTATTAATCTCACCGCCTATTTGGTATAACGGTTAATTAGCTAGTGTTTCGTTAAGTGAAATATCTAAGAATCAATTCCCGGGGATGCATAAAAAATAGTTCCGATCAGATTCGTTTTTTTAATTCAGAGGATGACAAACAAGCACGTGGTTCACTTGATAGAGGATGAAATACTCCAGCCATATAACCTTCTAACAAAATGCACTGAGAACCTAACTATAAATACTGTCTATAGTTTACGCGAGTAGTACACATTTAAATAAAATACTTTAACGGATTTAAAACGCGATATATTAGTTAGTGAGTGCATGAGTCTCCCCGTGACCACGGCTGCTGCAAAGCATCCGAAACGTCGGGCCGAAGTTAAAAATCATTTTCAAATAAGTTTAACTAATATATCGCGTTTTAAACCGTTAAAGTGTTTTATTTAAACCTATCTATATTATACACAGGCGAAAACCGAAACGAGATTAAACTTCACGGTCTAGCTGTGATTCGTGGTAGGACAGTATGTTGATGTTCTTACCACTCATTCAGTATCCAGTCAACTTTAGAAACATGCTGGTACTGGTAGGGATCGAACTCACGATGATTGATGCTTGAGCCACACATTGCAACTATTAGATATTGCTACTTGGCTATAAATAAAATTTTACTAAACCAGCTCTAGCTGCCGCATGGCAGAGGCCCCGTAAGTAGAAAAAATTGATCTAGATGCCAGTGTGTTATTCGGGGAGGTTTGATCCAAAATCCTTCATATATTTATAAATAAATTCGTTTGTTAAATACTGTCTTTAGTTTACGCGAGTAGTACATATTTAAATAAAATATTTTAACGATTAAAACGCGAAATATATTAGTTAAGATGCTTTGTAGCAGCCGAAACGTCGGGCCGTTGTTAAAAATAATTTTCAAATAAGTTAAACTAATATATATCGCGTTTTAAACCCTTAAGGTGTTTTATTTAAATAAATTTATTTGTGGCTTTTTAAATCTATTGTTTCTTAGTAGTGTTTGGAAATACTGACATAAAACGTTTAGAGTTAGATGGAACCTTGAATTAAATATAATATGGGTGTTGGATTCAGTTCGATCGAGGGAGAAGTAGGTCGACAGTAGATCCCGATTGGCTCCTGGAAGTGTTTCAGGAGCCCCTTTCAACGAGTGATGTTTTGGCTTAGCTAGTAAAAATACATACGAGAATAAAGCATTGAAATCATGTGAAATTTTTTTTATCGACTACGTTACACACGTCAACTTAAAGATTCAAAAGATAGCGTAACTATCCTAAATATTATTTCAAAGATGAAAAGCATGACATTGTTTTATGTTTAATTTTGATTTTAATTTAGTTTAAATTTAAGATCGTTATAAATTGAAAAAAAAAACGACACGGGCGAGACTTGAACTGCCATCCACAGCGCCCCGTGCTGTGGTTCTAACCAATTGAGCTACCGAGTCAAAGTTTGGCACGTGTCCTAAGTTTTTTCAATTTATAATCGATTTTTCATTTATACAGTGCCAGTCAAGAATGATTTATTATTTTTTACTTAAGTATGTCTACCCGTTAACCAATCATTTCTAATACACATTAAATAAAACACTTTTGAACGGTTTATAACGTTGCAGTCAAACCCGATTTGACATTTAAGCAACTCTCACCATCTTTAGACCCCTAATGCTGTTAAGCATTCCACAACGTCGAGCCGTAGTTAATTGACATTACCTAGTAATTATAGTTCGCGTTTAAACCGTTAATTGGGATTCATTTAATACCTTGATTGTGCTTGGTCAAAACAAGATTATGTAACACAACATGTAAATATATCATTATTTAAATAAAATTTCTCCAAATTACGAAACAAATGGCGCTAGCGTCGCAGATTTGACATTAGGGACACTGTCAAATTTCAGTCCCCTCGTGGCCACGACTGCCATACAATATGGGGCCGTAGTTATATAATATAATAGTAGTTATAGTATAATAAATTAAGATAAGTTTACTAATATATTTAGCGGCTTAAACCGTTAAAAGTGTTATTTAGTTACTACACATGCAAACTACAGAGAATACAATTATATATATCTAATTACAATGATTTATTGGTTCACTTAACTAAGCACTGTAATAATTACTCCAACAACCTTGCAAATTCATTAGTCAAAGAGATAATGGTAAGTACTCATTATTAAAAAATAAATACTTTATAGGTATGACGTCAAAATATATCCGTATTATTTTTTGGTGATTTTATTTGACGCAAATATAATATATATCTATAACTTTGCCTTACTTACTTACTTACTCCGCTGGCGCAGCGCCCAAAGTGAGTCTTGGCCTCCGAAACTAAGAGCGCCATTTTGCCGACCTGTCCCGCGGCACCGAGCTCGCGCAGGTCCTTCTCCACGGCGTCCTTCAGCGCTTGGCCGGCCGACAGGTCGGCGGCCAGTTGGTTCCGATATACGTTTCTTGACACTCCGATCATCTCCCATTCTCTCAGTTGCCATTTGGTGGGTTCGTCTCCTCGTTTTTCCTGATTCTCCAGCTTCCATCCTCCCTTTGGTCGGGCCAGAATCTTCCGCAAAATCCTCCTTTCGGCCACAGTATTTTCCTCTTCTTGGTCAGTCCATGTCTCGCATCCGTACAGTAGATAGGACGGATGACGGTCTTGTAGATTCGGATTTTGGTTTTCCGGGTAAGTAGTTGGACGTTAACACCTTATGGAGGGGCCGCGCAACAACGGAGGGCGTTTTGGATCCGGATATTTATTTCCTCTTCCCTTGTTCGGTCCGTTATTGTGCAGCCGAGGTACTTGAATTTACTGGTACCCCTGAATGCGAACCGTCCAATGTAGGACTCAAGTGCCTTTCTTTTGTCCTTATAGCTTTATGTGGAGGTTTCGTTTTCTCTCGGTTTATCTCAGACCAATTCCAGCTGGGAGGGAGAAGACCTCGTTTTTGGCCTAGAAGAGCCAACGGGTATCCAACTACCCTAGTGTCCATTAGCCTTCCCCATCCAGCGCCAAAACATTCTGAATACGTGTAGTGCCAGTTGAACAGCATTGGGTATAGCGGTCTCCTTGTCTTAAGCCGGTCTTCACCACGAATTTCTGGTTTCCTACTCTACACGGGCCTCGGTTGCGACCTTAACAGGGAAACTAGTTTTTGCGGGATCCCGAAGTTGCTCAAAATAACGTACAAAGAGTCTCTATCTATGCTATCGTTGTTTGCTAAACCACACAGGGAGTGTGGAGTATTCCCACTTTTCTCCATAGTTAGGAGGAATATGTGGGGGCGAACCCAACTGATATACCGACTTCCGTTGGTTCAACTTTGCCAGTAAGTATATATTTTTTTAAAATACGAAACAGGAATTGATTTCAAATAATTTAGCTCTAAATTGACAAAAAGCCTATTAGATGAGTAACGTGTTAAAATTACATTGATTCTATAATCTGTATTACAAAATAAATTACTAAACAAAGTAATTCCAAGTAAGACATATTTCCAATTTTCAATGTAATACTTAGTTAACTTAGAAATAAGTGAATGTGTACATTCTTTAATAAATGTCTAAAACCAGAAGATTTTTGAGATTGCCGAATTATTCAAAAAACATTTGCAGTTAAGTACACACGCAAAAGTACAATTAAGAATATAATCGCATTTAGTTCAATACAAAAGCTATATAGTGAATTTGCTGACCTTACATCACGAGTGAATATCGATTATTCATCGATATTGTTTAACGAGTCGGAAAACTGGGCGCATGAATTGTGAAATTCATGTTTATTCTCATACCACATACGAATTGTGCCTTTGTACTTCTTGTTAACCCAATGAATAAGGAATTGTTAACCTTACAAAGCAATATAAGTATTTGACAATTGACATATCAAGTTTACCATCTGTATTTATGTTAATAGTTTATTATCTGTAGCATCTTTTTAATGTTTTATGGCGTATAAAATAAGAAGCATACAACGGCTTATTTAATTTAAAAATAAATAAATAATATAAAACGTGTATATAGTTTACGCGAGTAGTACACATTTAAATAAAACACTTTAACGGTTTAGAACGCGATATATTAGTTAAACTTATTTAGAAATGATTTTTAACTACGGCCCGACGTTTCGGATGCTTTGCAGCAGCCGTGGTCACGGAGAGACTGCGAAAAATAAGTTTAACTAATATATCGCGTTTTAAACCGTTAAAGTGTTTTATTTAAATATAAAACGTGTTGCAAGGAGAAAATAGTATATTTTGTGATCTAAGACTTCTTTTGTCTTGACTTGTGTTACTCGCTTAAAATATGATTTAGTTGAGAATAAAATTGTACTTCGCCTTTCAAAAAACATTATTAACGGTTCAAAACGAAAGCTACTAATACTAATAACGATGTTTTAACGACGACTGTAAAGCGTTGGGTCGTATTTTAAACTTAAGTAAATAATACAGTTTGCGTTTTAAACCGTTAAAAGAGTTATATTTAGAATTGTTATTAAAGGTTAATATATGCCCTATTTACTGGCACAGTTTGTAAGCATAGCATAAAATGTTATTCGGTAAAGTTAGGTTAGCTCTAGGGAAATAACAGACGGGGCCGAGTCTTATTGAATTAGCATAAATCTTTAATGTATTAAACGAGATCTCGTTATTTTGGTCAGCAGATGTCTAGATTCAGACTACCGCAGCGTACAGAGAATATAAAATTCTAAGAATGAAAGATGAAATCGACTGCAATGTCCAGCTTTATATTGGAACCGTGGTTTCTTGTAGACTACATTTTTAAGGAAATATTAAAGTTTTCGACAATAGAGTTTTCGCTTATTTTCGTCTCCTATATTTACTGTAACTTTAATATAATCATACTAAACTAATAAAGGACTACACACCGAAGACTCAAAAGGTTGATGATAGCTGATCATGTGTTAGCGCCTAAAGAATACATAAATATAATTAGAGATTCCAATATAACGCAACATTTTCTGTTTATTTTTGAGAAATGTAACCCATCTATTTAATTTTAGTTCAAAATATGAAATTTAAGCATGCCGTAGGAAGAGGATAGATGTCCGTTCACAGTAAAATATATTACGAAATTTTTTTTAAATTTTCGTCAAAAAGGGCCACAATCTTTATTGAAATACGTTTTGAAGTCTAGTTCTGAAGAACACTAGACACTTTATTCTTGAATATGAGAATGAGATTCTAAGAAGCGGCTATTTTTTCTTACATTAAAAAGTTTCATTTAAATAGAACACTTTTGACGGTTTATAAAGCAAAAGAAATTAGTATACCTATGTTTAATTTAATTAAACTTCAACAAATTAACTTTACATTAGTTGTAAATGAATTTCGCGTTTTAAACCGTTACATTTATAATTTCTTATCATATTTAAAAATTATTTTTGAATAACGCAATAGTCTCTAGCCTATTGAATATTAATTCAAAAACATTGTATACCAAAATAATAGTTTGAATGTATGCTTATATAACATATATAAATATAAATGACCTTGTGGATCTTCCCCAGCTATATACCTGCATCTGGCATTATCAATGAGACGCGGAAGAAGATCAGTTCAAACCAGTCACAACTAGGTCAGTAACTGTTCCTTAATACCTGGTCGCAACCCTTGACATTGATATGAGATTTATAACCATTTGTGACGACCGGTTCTATCTACGTCCGATAAATGTCTTCCTGTATATTAAGTCCGTCAATTTATACCTGCTTACTGAATTGGATGTAGCCTGATATAATCTGATTTGCTTTGTCACGAAACTGTTTTGTAATTTAGATAGTGTAGTATCTGTGAATACTCTCTGGTGTTTTGTATCTGTCGTGGGGTTTGTGAAATAAAATTAAATTCGAAAATCGAAATTAAGAAGCTTTTATTCCAAATATAATATACAGATAATACAAATATAAGCTTTTTTTATGAATACTATAAGAACTTTTCAATATTTCATATATTTGTTTCATTAATTTTTGACGGGCTAATAATAAACGGGCCGTGGGTTCGATTTGGACCTGTTCCAATATGTTTCTAAGCAATTTATAATTTTCCAGAATCAGGTTGGACGTCTGGAAAATATAAAATATTAAATGGGAGGTAGGAATATCGAAATTCCGTCCGTGTCCACACGTGAAAGAGCAGTGTATGGTAATCGCATTAGTGTTTCCAGAACCAAGATAAGTTGACAGGGCATCTCGTTTAGATATGGCTGAGGTTACATCATATAACACCAAGGTAAAAGGAATTAATATTGTTCAATGGTTGCTTGCCTTGTTTTCTTATTTGTGACTTAATTTTATGAAAAAAAAAAAAAAAAAAAATTTTTTTTTTTTTTTTTTTTTTTTTTCGTTAATTATATTAATGTAATAATTCTCTGAAGTAGTACTTCAAATGTGAAGCGTGGGGCATCACTCAAAAACGGCGTTGTGCCTACTTCCAGGTACAACAAAAGCTGAGTTGTGTCCCTCTCATGCATTTAGTATTTTTTGTGTGTGTGAATTAAATGATTGGATTTGAGAAGCATTTGGAAGAGATAAGCCTATACCCAGCTATATAGCATGGAACCTTGGTGATTTCATTATCACAGTCATCAGACAAACGACAGTATCAAAGCGGAGATGCAAAAACAAAGCCGGTGGACTAACAGGCAACAATTAGGGTATCAATATAAAACGGTTCGTCAAAAGGCAACAATGCATGTACGCGGAACAATGGAGTGGCTAGAACAAGCTGTAATGACTGGATATTGCGTGGATTCTGCCAGTTCGGAGTTGGTTTGACGTTTAAGTTTTTCTATAGGTAATTGAGTTAGTTTAAGGTATGAAAACATTAATATTTTTTCACATGTTATTGCACATGAAGGCACTATATAATTTAAAGCTGATGATGCCGGTTCAAGTCCTGCCCGAGTCGAAAATGTTTTTCAATTTATTTTCGATCTGTAAATTAGTTTAAGGTATTTAAATAAAACACTTTAACGGTTTAAAACGCGATATGTTAGTTAAACTTATTTCAAAATGATTTTTAACTTCGGTCCGACGTTTCGGATGCTTGGGGGGTTGGGAGGGGCGGGGGTCGGGGGGGGGCTTTTTAAAACCGTTAGTGTTTTATTTAAATGTGTACTACTCGCGTAAACTATAGACAGTATTTAGTTTAAGGTAGTTTAGATTGCGATATATGAAGGACATCGTATACCTCTACTTTGAATATAACGAATCAGAGTAAAGAACTAGAGAAACAGAAAACACTTAACAGTTTAAAACGCGAAGTATATTAGTTAATTTACTTTTAATTTAAACAACGACTCAACGTTTTTGATGTTCTGCAGAACAAAGAGGCCATTAATGTCAAAGTCAAATCTAGTACACTAGCGCCATCTGTATCATACTAGATGGTATGTGGAAAAACTAGCTCTCTAGCGCTGTCCTCTCATTTACCGGTATGAATTTAGTGTTTTTAAGAAGACGTCGAGGCCGTAGTTAAATTAAATTGAAAATAAGTTACCTACTGTCTATAGTTCGCGCTTTGTAGTGTTTTATGTAAAAAACTTTTACGTTATAAACGGTTCTGTGTGTTGATCCCCTTTGGTAAGATTTTAACCGACGAGTCGTAAGTTCGCCATCAGCCATTTGTATGATGACCCGTTGTAAATTATTTGTTGAAATATGTCTAAATGACAATCGCAAAATAAATACACAAATTTTATGTCACGAACGGAACATATCCAATGAAATTGCTGGGAAATACAATATGTAGTATTGTAAATGTACAAAATGTATTATAATGTAATATTAATCTTTGTTATAAAGAAAGCACAGAATGTTAAACATGTATTTCCAAACAGTACGTTATGTAAATTGAATTTACTTTGAAAACTGTTTACCGCCAGTGCGTATCTCGTTCAAAATGCTATGAATACAAAATTTTAATTAGGTTTAAATACCTCGTTAACTAAACCAAGCTAAATAACTTGAGGATATGTTCAAGTAAAACATTAAGCTTTCTATTTTCCTTGCGAACTCAAATATTGTGGAAGTATCCAAGTCGACTGATATATTATGTAGATTCTGTTTAGCTTTTGGGAATAGTAGACTGTTAAATTATTTTGACATAATTTTGAATTAAGAACATAAAAAGCAATATTTACTAGGAATATAAAAGTTACGTTAAGTATTTTTACGATTTTTATGGCATGCGTTTGTAGTGTATTTTTTCTAACTTGGCAAAAGAGTGGGACTTATATTGTCCCCTTCTATTGTGTTGTTGTATTGAACTTTGCTTACATCTCATCTCTATGTAAATGTCAAAGTGAAGAAATTTTAATCTGTGAATTTGCGTAGATCCGTTATAAGAATTAAATTAATAAAATTTGAGCATGAAGTTGTGGTTTTTACTAAGTGAATTTATAGTAATTTAATCGTTCAAATATAATCCAATGTCTTAAAGTGTTTTTAGAGTGAATCAATGTAGACCTTGTGAGAAAATCACGTATTCATGTGAATTGTGTGTTTGTTTACCAAAAATAATAATGTAAAAAAAATACACTATACATTAACTTTCTTCTTAACTTAGTCGAATCGTAAAGTCTAGTCGTAAGTGCATTGACCGATTTCCGATCGTAAGGTCGCGAGTGCGATATCTGGTCGTGTAAAACAAACCCTCAAGAAAGAAAGACTGCGTCCCAGCAGTGGCAAATGTTAAAGACCCTATGATTGCTTATAATTAGTTCTCTAAGTGTATATATATCTCCGAGTTAGCAATCTCGATACAAGATGAAGTATTTAGCATAATTTCCGAGTGATCGTTTATCGGAGCAGAAATGACAGCATCCGCCACTCGCTGCAACTCGATTAGATACAGATGTCAGCTAATCTGCAGTCGATCGGGAAACGTTAGATCCACTATTACATTAAATAACCTTGAACTATAATATCTTCTTCAATTTATAGCAAAAGTAATCGGGACAGTATGGATAAATGAGAAGATAAGGGATTAACTTACTTCAAGATTTCAAAATTGTTTAATAACTGCAATTTTTGTAAATACCCAATTCTTTAAAGGCGAAGCAAAGCGCAATAATTTTTGTTTTAAACTTGGCTCCCCGTTTATACATTTATGTTTTTGATGAGTTATAATTGTGTTAGTACAGGGCATTGAACCTTAATACGTAAGTGTTAAAGTTGGAATTGTATTGCGCAAGAGTTGCACGTATTGGTTGTAGACATTAGACAATTTTAGGATACGATACTTCATTTTGGTAAGCGTAGCACAAATCGTCTCGGACGTGTCATCAATTTTTTTTTAACTCTCTAAGCCTACTTATTAAAATATAACCAACGATAACATAAAATAGAGAATAAGAATCATAATATAGAGAACTGCCTGTATTTGTATGTTAACAGTTCACATAGTATAAAACAAAGTCGCTTTTTCTGTCCCTTTGTGCGCTTAAATCTTTAAAATGATTTTTAATGCAGTTTTTTTTATAAATGGCGTAATTCAAGAGGAAGGTATATTTATATACAATGTTCAATGTTTTTCTGAAGACAATAAAATACTTTGAGGTGTATGAAATTGTATTGTACAAAAGTGTTTATGTTAATGTCAAATATGTTTCAATGTGTTTTATGACAATGTGACAAATCAAACAAGAATGCGGGAAGGCGACAGACAAAGAAACAAAGAAAAGAACTTTTCACAATATTTTAGATGCATAAAGAATAAACGACATAATTCCTGAACGCAAGCGGAAGTTGTAATCCAAGTGAGCAAATTGGATATTTCCAATCTTCAACGTTTTATCTCAAACGAAATCTATACTTTCTGTTATGAAGTTTAAACTAGCAAGATGAACGATAGTGACACTCATTCTGTGGCGAGATTTCTATTATGGGAAGACGAAGTTCTTTTCTTTGTAATCTTGTTCTACTAAGATAGACTTCTTTAAAAGATCTTATTTCATCTTTGAGTCATGATTGTACACAATCTAAGATGTTTAGAGATACTGTCTGTAGTTTACACGGGTAGTACATATTTAAATAAAACACTTGAACGGTTTAAAACGCGATATATTTAAGTTACACTTATTTGAATATAATTTTGACGTTTCGGTTTTCGGAAATCTGAAGCATCCAAAACATAGGGCGGGAGTTAAAATAATTTTCAAATAAGTTTGTCTAAAATATATCGCCTTTTAAACCGTCAAAGTGTTTTAGTTAAATGCGTACCACTCGCGTAAATTACAAACAAATTTACTTATACAAAGAAAGTCGAGCTCGTGTTGTGCTGTAATTGTTTTCGTAATGTTTTCTAATTACCTCAAAAATTAATAATTTATTTAGAAAATGAATATTAAAATTAGGCGCCGTAAACAAAACATTCGTTTAATTTATCTAATACACTGAAATTGAATTAATTCTTTATCAAATTAGTCACACTGTCAAACAAACTAAGCTTTCTAGGATAGGGTATATTTCAATATTAACACTTTTAAATACTGTAGTTTAAAACGCGATATTTTTAGTTAATGACAATTTTAAAATTTAAGATCAGGAAGCTTCGTATACGACTTCAAAACCAAAAATAACTGAGAAGTCAAACGATGCATCAGAAATAACACTGCGTTTTCAGTTTTGTGAGAGCGCATAAGCTGCCGCCAGACTCAACCAACACGATTTTACAGCTGGAATCTTTAGCATTTTCTTCATAAAAGAGAACTCGTGATACCGGGATTTTTCCGTGGCAAATATAATGTAGCTACGGTTTTAACCTCTATAGAAACAATGTTTTGAATTAAACTCAGTCGCATAATCTTACTGTGAATGTCGCTTGCATTGCTTATGGTTAATTAGACTAACAAAATCTTAGCCATCTAGATTCAAAAACTGATTTCTTAATACTTAAATTTATCTAGAATAAGGTCATATATGTTTAGTTAATTTTGCAAATGATTTAGCCTTTGGATGAGCAACGATTTTCGTTAAACAACTGAAGGCTAACTTCAGAATTTAATTATGGGTTTATCTAAACCAAAAACATTTAAATACTGTCTATAGTTTACGCGAGTACATTTAAATAAAACACTTTAACGGTTTAAAACGCGATATATTAGTTAAAACTATTTGAAAATGACTGAATTGATGACGGGGAGTCTGCCCGTGACCACGGCTCTAAAGCATCCGAAACGTCGGGCTGAAGTTATCAAGTCATTTTCAAATAAGCTTAACTAATATATCGCATTTTAAACCGTTGAAGTGTTTTATTCAAAAACATTTAGTTATGATTTATAATTCGATGCTAAGTGTTTTGTCTTTGTAATGTTTTTGTGACAAATATAATATTTGTTGAAGCCTTTTGTAAATAAACCTTACTAAATGTTTACAAGGTAATTTTATTATAAAAATGACTAGATACATTCTTAGAGCTAAAAATATTATCCTGGCAATACGAAATTTAAATATTTTTCTCCTATTATACCTCTTATAAATAAAGGAATCGATCTCATAGTGCCCATACATTTGATCCAATTTCACGAGTTACGACTACCCTCATAAAATTTACATAGCTGCAATTTATTGCAAGTTTTATTTACAAAGAATTAACTATAATCTTGCGAAGCTATAAGTTACTGGACGTATCTCGTTATCATTCCTTTTAAAGTTACATTGTAGCAGATACCATTTTATCGACGGTAGTATAAAACAACACTAACCTGAAACTACTGCACGGGTGTATAACCCAGTGGCCGGCCGCCTTCTGCCTGATGCGTTCTTTCATCAGCGCCTTCTTGGATCCGAAGAGTTTCATGGCTAATTTGTTGTCGGTGGGCTGGAAGAGTGCCTGGAGCTGGTTGCGAAGGAAGCCCTGTTTGGCGTCCGGGGCAGGGGGTGCTGGTTCCACGGGCGTTCCGTATAAAGACACATCGTCCAAGCCACCGAAATGGACCTTGCCGGTGCCGCTGCCCTGTTTCAGCGACATATCGGCGTCGCCTGAAAATTTAAACGCTTTTTTAACACCTTGTAGACCATCGTTAATGAAGAAGTTAAGTAGTCCTGTAATGCCAGATTGTTTATGATGTTTGCTTACACTAATAGCATTGTATTTCATATTTTTCTTGTTTATAATTATAATTACATTTATTCAGTATAGGTAAAAAAATCAAAAGACAATATAAGATAAATTTAATAGAAAAGATCAGATCTTTAAGAAATAGTTTTATT
This sequence comes from Leptosia nina, assembly GCA_963661955.1. Taxonomy (NCBI): domain Eukaryota; kingdom Metazoa; phylum Arthropoda; class Insecta; order Lepidoptera; family Pieridae; genus Leptosia; species Leptosia nina. The sequence goes on along the minus strand of CAVLEF010000174.1, from coordinate 79,181 downwards.
AAGACATTTTATATCCATGTATCACACATAAAAAGGTAATGTACTACATTATATAAACTAATTATTGTGTTTCATTTTCCTTGTTTAGAATCTTATTTAAGTCTATAGACGAATATTGTAGACTTATAGTGAGTATATAATGAAATATATAATACGCATATTATAGTATTTTATATCAGCAATACTTCTGAATAATCTTAATTAATAAAAATGTATGAAGTAACGTTTGAGTATACTTTGAAAACTCGCATCTATATTTAAATATGAACAATTTCTGAGTGCCCAATAAACATATTTCATTGGAATTCTGGATGTAGGTCAAGGGGTATGAGATATATTTTATTTTACGTTTATTTTGAGGATCATGATAATTTAAAAACTATCACTTAAACTCACTCAACCTTTTGACAGAAATGAAGTGAGCTGGCGTTATAATTAATATTTTAAAAGCGACAAATTAAAGTGAGGTTTATATGAAATTTTAATGAATCTGCCATTAAAATAAAACAATTTAACGGTATAAAACGCGACATATATTAGTTAAACTATTTTGAAAATGATTTTAACTACGGCCCGTCGTTTTAGATGCTTTTCAGCGGCCGTCTTACTGGGACACATCGGAAACGTCGGCCGTAGTTAAAATATTTTTTCAAATAAGTTTAACTAATATATATCGCGTTTCAAACCTTTCAATTGTTTTACTTAAATGTTTACTACTCATGCAAACTACAGGCAGTATTTAATCTGCTATTAGTAATTCAATATTTATTGTTCTCTACATGAGATATATCAGTACCAACATTCTAAAAGCGATGGTTGTCCAAACAGATCCAGAGGGAATTGTAGACTACGTAAAATATTTTATGATGGTGGACGAAGTATTTGACATTTTATTTATATACTACAATCTGTACTAGCACAACCAACATATCTTCTATTTAATCTACTAATTAAGTATTGTTAATAGAATATTACTTACTCTCTTACTTAGTAGGTTACTTTTAAATTTTTTCAAGTATTGCAAATTCTTTGTATGCACTATTCAATCAATATTTATGGTTGTTCCGATTCAATTCTCAGATGAGATCTGGGTTAACTTTACAATGCATTAGGTATGATTGAATTAATACGGCTTACAAGACGAGATTCAAATGAATTGAATATTCAGTTGACAATGATCTATATAGAGTTGACCTTTCAAGGTTTTAATCTTTTTTACAATGTCTATTGGGGGGAGAAGACATATCTTTTTGGATGCACTAACTGTTGTGTTTTATTTTCGATTAAACAGTGTTGAAACTATGAAGGTTTTGTATTTATTTTCCACACTTGCAATGACAGTGAATTCGTCCGCGTAAAACAGTAGTTTTGAGCATCAAAATTTGTTTTTGCAAACCTTTACAAACTATAGCTGTTAAGTGTTACTCACGACGTCGGTCGCATCCCGTCTTTTTTTCAAGTTGAGTCTTGAATGATAGACATATAATGTCGCATACAATTCTTTTGTTTAATTAAGAAGTAATCATTATTTCATACATATTTTTTCGGTATCATACACCGTTTTCGCAGTGCACGCAACACAACCCTTAAAGACGAAAAATCTTAAACACTGTCTATAGTTTACGCGAATAGTACACATTAGTAATATATCGCGTTTTAAACCGTTAAAGTGTTTTATTTAAACAAATAATGTTCCTCGTTTATATGGCATTTGTCAGTGTTTTTTCGCTCTTATTAGTAGCAATGTTTTATAGCCTGAAGCCTTCCTCGATAAATGCTCTGAGACAAAAGAATCAATTCGAACCAATCGTTCTTGGGAATAGCGCGCTCATAGAAACAAAATTACAGCTTTATAATATTTTCCACGTGTTGAATATTTATTCATTTGTCTAGTCGTGCTATCTGTGTAACATTTAAAATCTCGTAACCTCAAACACTTTAGGCTATTATGCCCAAATCAATAGGCTATGGGCATTCAGAGGCACAATACACGAGGAGCGGCAATCAAGGCGAATGGTTATTGTTCTTTCCAATGTGTGCGCCTGCACCGTGGTTAGTATAGAGTGCTTCCTGTTTGAACAACACACACATACATACAGGTCTAAAACAGTGCAAGCGATTTAAATTGTTATTAAACGATATAGGCCGCGCTTTTCTTGGATAGCGATTGCTCGATATTACGAAATCCCTAAGTAGGACGTTAGTATTTAATAGCACTCAAACGGTATAGAAATACATCTTAAGAATGCTTACTCGCTGTCGGGCATGGTACAAAAATTAAGTACGAATTTCTCATTTTAATACCAATATTGTTTGACCTACTTAATGATGTATTACGTTTCCCCGTGACCACGGCTGCTGCAAAGCATCCGAAACGTCGGGCCGAAGTTAAAAATCATTTCCAAATAAGTTTAACTAATATATCGCGTTTTAAACCTTTAAAGTGTTTAATTGAAATGTGTACTACTCGCGTAAACTATAGCAGGATTAATAAGCAGGATTTTAGTGGGTATGGGGAGGAAATTTTGGAGACGTTTTAAGGAATGCGAGGCAGCATACATTTTTTTACTAAGCTGCTTAAGCTGATGGTGCCAGGAAAAGTTGTTATCAATAAAGATCCCCAAACTCTTGACGGACGTACTGTAAGGGATTATGGTTCCCTTTATTACAACTGAGGAAATATTACACAAATCAACTTGTTTCATCAGCTGTGAACTACCAATAATGATGCATTGAGACTTAGCTGGATTTACTTTTAAGCCATAGTTATAACTCCAATCAGCAATGGTCTGTAAATCATTGTTAGTAGTGTTGATATCTGTTGATAGATCATTAAGACACATTGTGTATAAATCTGAAGGTCGTCTGCATACATATGGTAAAGAACAGTAAGATTTTTAGATATTGAGTTAATAAAAATAGAAAATAAAAGAGGAGAAAGCACACCACCCTGAGGAACACCAGCATTAAGATACTGCACCGCACATCTTCAGTGATTTTAACAAGTGCAGTAGTCGGACTATGACCAGGTCGAAATCTAGACTGGAAGGAAATAAGGAACCCTGACTTGCAAAAGACACATAGTTGATTATGAACTAAGCGTTCGAAGAGTTTGGATAGGAAGGGTAAAATGGAAATTTGTCTGTAGTCAGAAAAGGATTGAGGGTGGGACTTCTTAGGTATGGGTATGACATTTGCCTCTTTCCAAACTTCAGGGAAAGTGCAAGAACTTATGCTAAAATTAAGAATGTGGCAAATTACAGGAACAAGGATATCTATAAGAGGAAGAATCATATTACGACTAATGCAGTCACTTCCGATGGCCTGTGATATGATAGAAATTATACTCTTTTTAACAACCGGTGAAAGGAATGAAATAATGGTAGAGGAATTGGAACTGATGAAAGAAAATTTAGAGTACGTGAGTTAGCCAAGATAGATCTTAGAATACTAGGATGTATGGTATAATAATTATAAGTCTAAGACTATGATAAATAAATAATTGTTATTAGCAATAGATGCAGATCTATTTCTTAGTGTAATTTATGCTGCATATATGCATTTATAATTATATATCTTAGTAATAACCTATATTTCCATATGTTTTATTTTTTGTACAAATTAGTCTTCACTTTGTCTTTGTATACCTTTAAATGTTGCGTCTGTCTATAACTGTTTTATACAAGCTTTTACTCCTTTTTCAAATTATTTATGTAATTGTGAAAAAACGTCGACAGTCCTTAGTAAAAAAAAATATAAGTTTTATTTTAAAAGTGCGTAGGTATGTATATATATGACCGCTATATTTGTACGATGTTTGACTATGGTTTTATTTGAATTTATTCGCGTACGTATATTTTTTAATGACTTACAAAAAATGTATTAATTCCAGTAAATTGTGTCATAACGCTAGTAATTTAAACAAAAAGTTACCAAGTGCTTTTGATGTAGCGTTATGAAAAAGATCTTAATAATCTATAGTAAATAATGCATGTTGTTTATTTTTAAACTGACGTAAGAGTTTCGTGGTAGACGCGGCACGGTTTAGTATAAGCGGAGAGTCTGTAGAATTGTTTAAATCTTCACATCTATTTATACTCTTGTGCAGTTGGACTATCCAATTTGTAGTATGCAAAAACGGGGAAAATTATTTATCTTGTCGAGTTTCCGATGCGTACGCTGCAAAAAAAATTATGAAAGGATGATTTCTCTTATATGGTCTAAAAAATGTGTAAGCTAAGCTTGATTTGCAAGAACAAGAAGACGCGACTAACGTCGTGAATAACAGCTTAAATTTATAGATCGAGAGGAGGCTTGCAAAAAAAACAGTGCATGCCCAAAATAACCATTCTACGCGGAAGAAGTCGCTGACACAGCTAGTATATCAAAAGATTAATAAAAGACCATAGTACGAAACTCGAAATTATTGGCAAAAAATCAAGTGGATATTTTCACGTGTGATGGACTACATCAATTTAATCTTTTGAAAGTGGCCATTGAAATATGTCAAGAAAAGTTTGAAAATATAAGTAGTTATCAAAGTAGATGATATACACAATGTAGAGATAAAATTCACAGTAACAGATCAATTGTTAGGGGCAACTCAGTAAGTGCTCTTGGTAATACAGCTGATAAAACACGATTAAACAATGAGCGAACGACACTTCATTGATACAAGTGGCGTCCAGTAATCCGAGAATGGCAATCGGGGTCCCGATTCTGCTAAATACAATGTCGCTAACATCAAAACGTGCATTCCTCTGTCATAAGGAAGACAGTAGGGTAGAATTCATTTTAAGCTACCTCCTTAACATTTAGTAAAGATACCTTTATATATTATTTTATGATAGAGGTGGATAGGAGGCAAGCATTGGGATCACTTGATGGTAGCTGATATCCGCTATAATTAAATAAGATGTGGACCCATTTTGACTTAGGACATTCGGAAACAACAGACCCGGCGATGATTGGTCCCAGAGCCCGTTGATTTTTATCCATACGTTACTACCATTAGACCAACGACCTCATCATATTTTGGACATTCAACAGTCCATACCGGAACGCGGATATATTTTACAAATTTTCCATTTCTATCCATCAGCGAAATTTTCATTTTAAATTCGAGTTTGTCGTTTAGTAGAATAACTCTGTGGCGTCCTAAGTCAATCGTGAGACTCTTAAGTTAGCAGAATTGGGACCCAGCTTGTAGAAACTAATATCATCCGACAATTTGCTGATATTCAAAGTCATGTTCATTTAAGCTCGAGTCGTTAGATGCGCATGCGCATGGCACGTTGAGAAATATTTACGACACAACTTTTGAAGACGTCGTATCGAAATTCGATTATTTGAACAACCTCTTAATTTTATATATTATATTAAAATGCTTAAAAAGCCTTGTTAGTTATAAAGCTGCCCTTTTCATTCCGTTTTAATATCTAGTCTTCGTTTTGTACATAGTAAGCCATAGACAGTTTAAAATATGAGTACTTAATTACACATATTAAAATAAAACACTTTAACTGTTTAAAACGCGAAATATATGAGTTAAACTTAGTTACAAATTATTTTAATGATGGCCCGCCCTTTGAGACGCTTTGCGGCAGTTGTGACCACAGCTTTTCGCATTTTAAAATTTAAACCGTTCAACTTAAGTTGCATTAGAAAGGGACATATATTATGTAATATTGAACGGAGTTAGTTTAAGAATACATTCCGACATGGAGTAAAGATGTACGACGTCATATAAAGAGTAAATAAATTGTTGCAATGTGTTCGTCGTAAAATTAACGGTAATGATTAGGATACGGTCACGAGATGTAAGCATGTGAATTGAGTCATGTGTGTGTGTGTGATAAATGTGTAATGTATACAAGCGTAATATTCACATGAAAAGTAGAATAGGTTTCAAGTCTGTCTGAAGTAATTAAGTAACCAAATGAAATGTATGCAAAAATCCTATTTCTGTTTAAAAACACTTTATAGGGTTTAAAACGCGAAATATATTTAAAATTAATCGTATAGACGTGCCTTTCAAAATGTACCGTCAATATTTCGCGTTTAGAACCGTTAAAATTGTTTTATTTAAAATAATAATAACTCGCATTGTCACAGTATTATTATATAATTTATAGTTTATATCGCCATACAAAATTACTTGACGAATATATCGTTGATAAGTTTTGTGTATGTTTGTTAGTTACATAACATGGCCTTATATTAACATGTTATATACCTACTTTATTTATTATTAGCTATGAATAATAACAAAATGGCGTAGGAATTAAATCAATACTCACTTGTGGTATAATTTATAGACAGACCGCAAGCGCATTTTCCTCTCAAAGAACGAAGGAATGGAAAATTAAAATTCCAACTCTATCGCTAGTTTACGATTACCGTTAACCATTTATAATTGCAATTTGTCATATTTATTGTTCTTGAGTTGTACTGTAAAGCGTCGCTGTTTAGCTGCCATTTTAAAACAATATTTTCGTTTGGAAAAAATTATAATACGCGCGAGTTATGAACCCACGACCGCATCGTCCCCGTATTGCTTTAACAATTGAGCAGCAGTAATTTGGAACCCATAATGGGATAAATATCGTCATATTTTTTTGTAGATTTTTTTATGGGTTACCTCATACGAAATGGTAATATACTAAAACAAAATTGAATATCAGGGCTGGTTTACGAAACTTATTGAATTAATTACTTCAGAGGACGAGACAATATGAAATAATCTTTAAAAAATTATATGTCACAAAAAAGGTCATCCTTATTCAGAAATAAATACAGATAAAAATTTAAAACCGTTTAAAACGCCAAATATAATAGTTAACTTATTTACAGCACCGTAATTTTTCGTTGCAGCACCCGTGCATCCTTGATAATGGCAGCTGCAAAACATCCGATACGTCGGGCCGTTAAATTTAAAAGATAATTAAGTTTACAAATATATTACGCGTTTTAAACGCTTAAAAGTGATTTATTTAAATATATAATATTAGCTTAACAATGACAATACATATACTAAACAGTAATAACGCAGACACAGTTGCCATATATTTTTTGGCAAAAAAATGCAATTCGAGTTCAATGAACTGGTAATACCAAATTATAATTTTTACCCCTTCACTTACCTTTCGGCATTTTGGATGGCGAGCGTGATTTGAATTTTCCTTTAAACGAAGCCGTGGTGGTTAGTTAATGGCAACACATATATTAAATACTCGACATACAGACAAACACATACAGCACCAACATACACGATTAGTTTATATTATATAGGTTCTACTTATTTCTTTGTACTTTGGTTATATGACTATTATTTGGCTTTGTATTTGGCTGAAAAAATCATCAGCTGTTAATGTTTACTCCACTTTGAAATTTGTTGATTTGACGTTGTCGCTTGCGCATGCAATGAAACGAAATGAAAGATGTTTATTTAATACTACTACTGTACTTAATAAATTAAAAATCGATTATAAATTGAAAAAAAAAAACAATACGATTCGGGCAGGACTTGTACAAGGGTTCCGTGCTGTTGCTCAAACCAATTGAGCTACCGAGTCCTACACGTCATCTTTGAATTTTTTCAACCGATTGATACATGCACCTCTCGCGGAATGTAATTTCAACCTTAACACTTCCGTTTTTTTTGTGTACTGTACTTCTTTAGTATAATTGAAGACTTTAATATTTTTCATATCTTTTTTGCACATAATATAATTATATAAATTATAAACCGATTTTCGATTGAAAACGAAACGGCGGGATCTGATCCATATCCATAGTTCCGTGCCGTTAGAGCCATCTATCTAATTCTAAAATCTCAAATCGATTTTTGAACAATTTCCCAATTTCGGCCGAACACCTCGCAAAACCCAAGAATCCTAACAAACTAAACTGTCTGTGAGCTCTTAAATTGTTCTGTAATTCTTCTGCTTTCTCTTTCAACATTTTTTTTATGAAAGAAGAGGACAGATTAGCATGGATATCCCCTGGTAGTTGATATACCCTAGCCATACATAATCTAAGCAGAATGCGCTATCATATTTGAGCGAAATGCGATAATACCTGATGGCTTTTTCATCATTTCGATATTCCCATTAAATACTCATTTAATATCCAGATTTCCAACATGTTTCTGAAAAATTATACAGTTATTAGACAACTGCTGGACTCACGACTAGTCGATTATTAGCCATACATTGATTTCTGATTTGATTCTTAGATTAAACAGACATCTTAATATCACCTCCGACCAGACAATGTATCTCAAATAATCTTCGCGTCCTTGTTAAAAATAAATCCCCCCAGTGGAGGTGCAATTTGTGTCTCAGAATAGAGCTGAAGACGTCCGACAATTACCAGACAATTGAGACAAAAGGATAATGTTTGGTCGTGTCAAGGTCTTTGTACCCAATTGAGAAGAAAACTGCTGTGTTGATTTATAGTTGTCGTCTTTTATTAATCTAATTAGCTGGAGGAGTGTGTGAATCCCGTTTTCAAGATGTCGATCATGAGATCATATCATATATCGAAAATAAATTACATATACACTATCCTATGTAGCTCAATTGGTTACAGCAACAGCACGGAACGCTGTGGATGCCGGATCAAGTCATGCATGCCCGTGTCGTAAAATATTTCAATCTAAAATCGATTTTTTTATTTTACAATCTTATGCAATTTATTTTCGATTAAGTAGTTAGTCGATACTATTGTACCTTTTTGAATAGAACACTTTTAACGGCGTTGATTGCGAAATAAATTAGTTATTTCATTTAAAATTTATTTTAACCACGACGACCCACGTTTCGAATGCTTTGCAGCGACCGTGGTCATGGGTGAACTGTAATATAACTAATGGACTTCACGTTTGAGGCATTTAAAAGTGTTTTATTTAAATATGTATTACTCGCGCAAACACTAACAAAACAAACTTTAGTTTTGTTATTGCTTAATTAAAAATCATGTTATTCCCAAAGGTTTGAAGTCAGGACTTTTTGCTAGTAAACAACACCTATAATCTTTAATTAAGAATGAGTTATTTGTCGGATAAGTCATTTATTGATGTAATTATACTTTAGTCATTAAACGGTTAATATCCCGGTATTTTATCTATGCATTATTTATTTATGATTTTATTACCCTTTCAATAATATTGATAATATTATTAATTGAAGTTAATTTACTCGATTTAACCTTGAAAGATAAATTAATTTTGATTTTAGACTATATTAGTATACTTTAATTAATTCAATTTTTCATATATACTCAATATTAAATCGTACCGTTTTTGTGTACTTATATCTAGAGGACAAAGATCATTTAGTTAATTATAACATAGTAATAAAATTAATGACTTGTGTTCATTAGTGTGGTAAAATCATAAGAGATTTTAATAGTCCTTCAAGATGGTGTAATGTGCTTTTCAGAAGTGTCCAATAAAATTCAGTCGTTCATAGACTGGTTTATAACTTCGTTTTATGGCGTTTCTATCTTCTAAACACAAAGTATTTCAGCTGAATGCATGAAAACTTCTTGTAATTAAAACATGTGTTATAGCAATTAAAATCATACCAATTTAGATAATATTATGAAATCCTTACTAATATTATAAATGCGAAAGTAACTCTGTCTGTCTGTTACTCTTTCACGCAAAACTGCCAAACGGATTTGAATGAAATTTGGTACACAGATGGTCTAGACCCTGAGAAAGGGCATAGACTTTTTATTGCGAAAAGGGGTTGGGGTAAAAGGGGGTGAAGGTTTGTGTGGAAATTCGTGGTTTTTGAAGCTAGAACAATGAAACGTTTTTCTTTAGGAATAAGAGTGGGAGTGGAAGTGGAAGTACATGGGATGGGAGTGGGAGTTAGAGTAGGAGTGATGTGAGGTGAGAGTGTTGCGGCAAAGTAGCACTTACAACATAGATTGACTGCGATAAATGCACAATTACATAAATTAATAAACAGCCTTAATAATTAAAAATTCTACCCCAAGTGACTATTCCACGCGAACGAAGTCGCAGGCACAGCTAGTAAGTAATAAAAATACTTTTATCAATAATATGTTTTTGGATTAAACACTTCTTTAGCAGCGCTGTAAACTTTTTTGTAACTGGTAGTTAAAAAAAAATCTCGCGTCACACAATACCTGATCTAAAATTTGTAAGAAGAAGTCAATATATTTATTAAAACATTTTTATTAATTAATATACTATCTTTGTTCGTTAAACGCCAACCATACCATAAAGCAACGTATATTAAATTATACCGTTTTAAACTAAAACCTTTTTATTTTATTATAGCTTCACTCTGTAATCCTATTTAGTCTGTAGCTATCCGATTTTATCCTTTATATTACTTTAATTTTTAGTCTGTGGGCACTACAGATAGTTCCCAAACTTATTTTGATATCTTTTCTCTGTAATCTAACCTGGATTTATTAATCTTTAGTAATAAATAATTATAAAGTTTCAAACCCTCATATAATATGATTACTGACAAATTAATTACTTATTGTTAGAGATATCACCATATTTAGGGCGTTCATATCAATATAATTATCATTCATATTGAGTAACAACTATTTTGATTGATATGTTATTGTTGCCTAACTTATAAGCCGGTTAAATCCTGTTATTGGTAAACTAACTAGTTTAAAATTAATCCGATTATTATTATAGTTTTTTTTAATCATGATTGAGCAGAACAAAGTTTTATGGAGAGGTGGAATCCCCGGCCAACATCTAAACTAGATGCACTGTCGACTTATTTTGGCTTTGGACATTTCGACGTTTTTGCAACCGTTAATAAATATCTAAACCTAGAATTAATTAGGAAAAAATATATCTAAATGTAAATATTGCTTACGTAATTTGCTTTTTTTTGTAAACCAATTTTTATGTAAGAAAAAAGAGTTAAATTTATATAACAAGGATATATATCGTCTTTTAAATAAAACGCTTAGGTTTAAAACGTGATATACTAATAAAACTTTTTTGGCAAATTGTATATAACTTTCGGCCCGATGATTTCGGATGTTATTATACCAGCCGTCAGTGACGGTTAGCTAAGTTTACCCGTTAAAATGTTTTAGTTAAAGGTACTACTCTAAACTATAGAAGTATTTTATATAACATCTTTCAAAGTGCTGCTCAGTGTAGAATATAGAAGACGAACATAGGAGAATTATGATTACCCACGCTGGTCTAGCTGTGGGAAGGGTAATTATATTAATATTTTGTTCGATGCTAGACCTTCTCAGACTTAAAAGATAGTTAAAGAAACATTTGTACTAACAGAAACTATCGGTTTCTTTAATTTTGTATTATTATTAATTCATAATCACCGTATACAAATTGTACTAATAAAAATTATGATAAATGACTACTGTTCCTTTTTAAGGACTAATTCGTTCCTACAATGCTGTTACAATACAAACGATTCAAACTATAGTAACATCTGTTTTAGTTCTGTTATTTATATTACTGAGTACATACATGTGTCTGTTACTCCATCTGTAGATATTATTGGTCGGTATTGTATACAAAGTGCCGAAATAGATGACCGCGAGAAAGATCTGTACAAAAATCCACGAGGTAACTGTAGTCTACATTATTTGATAGATGGAGGGTAGATTAATATTCTTCAAATCCGTAATTGTTCTTAAGACAATGCGTTTTTTCTATAGATTTATTGACTGATATTAATTTAATCGTTTTTGTATGAAAACTTTAATATTTTTCGCGTGTTATTGCGCATGAGAGCATTATATTAATTTAAAAATCTATTTGGACAAAAATACGTCACGAGCGGATCTTGAACCTGGATGCACAGCAGTTCCGTACTGCTGCACTAACCAATTGAGTGGTTAGATTTCAATCTTAATACATTTTCATTTATTTGATGTTTATCTAAAGTCGGGACATAAAAAGCACAATATTTAAATACTGTCTGTAGTTTATGCGAGTAGTACACATTTAAAAAACACTTTTACGGTTTTAAACGCGATATATTTTAGTTAAACTTGTTTGAAATTCAATTTTAACTACGATCCGACGTTTCGGATGCTTTGCAGCACCCGAGGTCACGGGGAGACACATTCACAGCCCCTGTATCCCCGTGACCACGGCTGCTGTCTACGGTAACTATTATTAACTACGACTACGTCGGACCGTAGTTAAAAATAATTTTCAATCAAGTTTAACAAAAATATATCACGTTTTAAACCGTCATAGTGTTTAACGATTGGTAAACATGTACATTTTAAACGATTTAATACTCTAAATATGTATATATGTTAACTGATTTTACATGTACTCTTCTATTCGAATATGTGTAATAATCCGTTATAGGCAACAGCGTACGTATAATATTAAACAGCAGCAGCATTCAACGATTATATCGAAAACACAATACAAAACATTGTGCTTATCGCAAACGTACCGTAATAATGATTCAGAACTCTAATTAGTAAACGTTTTTATGTCGTTTTGTTCAAAATGACCATCGTTAATGAAAAAAAACTTTTAACCGTAGATTACGTCAAGTCAAGGCTTTGTTAAAACCGCGATTGGTCTCAGAACGAAAGTGCTTTCCTAGAATCGTTGGAAAGTAAGCGACGCGTCTAAGTCAAAGTTTGATCTCAATCTAAACTAGTAACGAAAGGTCTGTAGGCGTATTTAGTAAATAAAATATTGTTCGTACAACAATTTAACGATACGTGAATCACTACTCACTTTCGCGGCTCAATCCACATGTGTACCTCCTCAACTTGTGGAACAGGTAATTGGTGATTCTAGCAGAACACATTTTGTTTTACAACTGTATACGTCGGCTACATAGGAAACGTCATTTTTTTGTCATGGGCGTTCTCTGCGCACGCGGCTTGCGTTTCGGCGCGCGCGTCCGTCCCGCTCACATTACACTGTACAATTGAGTGGATTGACAGTACGCTGATCGGTAAACAGTGGCCCGAAAACTGCAGAGCTTTCTTGCAACGTCCGTCAACTGTACGAGGCAATTAAAGCAATAAACTCGATGTCTATTGTTTTGCGATTTTACGCGTCGTTTTGTAAACTTATTGTGTAGATAACACAATTGGAATAATATGGTTTTTACAAATGGTATAAATATTGATGAAACATATATTTTTGATGGGCTTTTCGATACCACGATCGCAGATACACAGAGCAGAACAGAACAGAACAGAGTAGACAGATCGCAATCGTGGGTTTGAATCTACGAGTACGAGTTTTTTATAAGTAATTTTACAGTACGTAATATTTCATACAAAGTTATTGTCTCCCTAAAGTACATTGTAATACAAGAAGTAAAGTGCGTTTATACACAATTATAAACCATGCACAAGTGCTACCATTAGAAGGAAACCAATATTTTCTCAAACAAAAAAACTCGATGAGATATGTCAAGCACCTTTAAGGAGGTCAGCGTTATAGATAAAGAATATTATTTAAAAACTAAGAAACAAAAGCCGTGTAAGTCTGGTTTTCAGTTTAATTATATACATTACTTAATATTAAAAGCCTATATGGTTTATTTCATTTTCATCATAATTCATTTCAAAATAAAAAAAATCTTTCAACAAATAGGTAGGTAGGTACTTCAGAATCTTAAAAATATTGGTCTACTAAATAATGACTTAGCCATCTTCACCCCCTAAAAAAGCAATATGTGGGCCAAAATACTTTTTGAGCCTAAAAAGCTGTCCCCTCAATGAACACTTAAATTCAATCCGAATCCGATACAAAACTGTGTAAATAGGATAAAAATGTTAAAATTTACGAAGTTTTACGAAACTTAATACTGCGTTACTTTTGTGTCCCTCTTGTTATTATTGCATCTTTAATTATACAAAGGATTATTATTGTCAAAAATGTCTTAAATTTATACGTACGTGCTTTTTATGACAAGAAAAATATTATGTTGTCAATCGGAAATCATTTCATGTTTATTTTTGTAATTAATGGAAAAGTTTAAGTTTTAATATTTAACATAGACGCAGTATATCTAATTCAATACGAATACTTGATGAAACTGATATTTCTTGATTTTGCAGATTAAAATTTTAAATTGACTTATTATTAAGTCTCAATGTCCAATTTATTAAATAAAACTTACATCTGTAAAATAGTTCCGCCGTTGTTTAATTTCTCGACAACTTGATGTATTATATGCTATAAATATTATTAAATCATTAAAACCATCGCTGCTGAGGTAGGTATATTATAAATAGAACTATAACATATCTATTTCAGCATTAAAAAAAAGGAAATTCATTATTTCAATTTTGTACAAATAAAATGAATCGTGTTCTCGAATTACGCACTAAAAAGTATTTTGGCCCATGTACCGACGAGAGACCACCACTCAAAATTGAAAAAAAATAGGTTGAGTTTTATTTCAAGCTGTCACGAGCTATAAACATGAGAAAAAATGATAATGTGAAACGTTACACCAAAGGTGTAAAACTTTCTCCGGTGCTATTCTGTATGACCCCATCCATTTTAACCAATAATTAATTATTAAATAGCTTAAAAGTTGATTCATTAGTTTCAGATCTCTGGAACTATTGTACATGCATTAACTGTTTTAATTGATAATTAATTATTACTAGGTTAGTACTATTTATTGTAAGAGTTTAATGAATGTATGGCATTTATGTTTTTTTATATTGGTGTACCGCGATGCCATGTGAAAAATTAAAAATATGAAACGTTCGACCAAAGTTTTACAACTCTGGAACTCTCCCCTCCCCGTGTCTCCCCGTGACCACGGCTGCTGCAAAGCATCCGAAACGTCGGGCCGAAGTTAAAATCATTTCCAAGTAAGTTTAACTAATATATCGCGTTTTAAACCGTTACAGTGTTTTATTTAAATGTGTACTACTCGCGTAAAGTATAGACAGTATTTAACTCTGGAACTATTCTACATGACCACACCCGTTTGAGTGCTTCTAATCAGTCCAAATGACGTTGTTAACATTGTCGAAAGACTTAGTCGAAAGCGTATCGGCTAATTAAGGCGAGTCGTATCGAATAATTAATTTCATTGTCCACCCTGTCCACTTTACGACGCTACTTTCCCCCCGGCCCCATTAAGCAGGCGTTGGTCATTTTAAATACCCCATTTATAGGATACCTGGAAGCGAATGGACCGTTTTATCTCTTTCCGTGTTTTTATAATCCATTCCCGAATAATGAGATTACATTCGCGAGTTTTTATTTTGGGGATTTCTGTTTTTCAATCGTTTGGAAATTGTTCAATCGAATGAAATTATTCGTGTTTTATATTTAAAGTTTTAGTCACATAATTGACGATAAATAGTCTTTAAAGAAGATAAATTTAAAATTAAGTATATTTACATAAAATACGATTAACATTAACTATTTCTTTATAATATTATGATTACATAATATTTTAATAATGGTATATACTTTCTATTTGTGCTAGGGCATTAGTCCTATAGTTTTTACGAAGATCAATGATCAAGGAAATGAATATAAGTTTAAAACATAATAATGAAACGGTAGATAATAATCTGTTTTATTATAATTACGTATAACATATGTTATAATTACGTATAATATTAAATTACATATTGAAGGGAGCCTAGTTAGTTAGGTCCGGAGTTCGATCTTTGCTTGTGCACAAAAATATCGTGCAAAATTGCCATGTTAAGATAACAGGTGTAGAACCAGCCATCAGGTCCAGTTCTCAAGTGTGAGAACTACAGGATTGATCATGAAGTAGATCTCTATCTATACGAATAAAGCTGAAGAGTATGTTTCTTTGTTTGAACGTGTTATTCTGGACTACTGGTTGAAATTTACAATTCTTCTTTTCTATTAAGACTAAAGACTTTATTGAGGAAAGCTTTAGACTATAAATCATCAGGTTCCAACCAATAGACGCGAAGAAGTAGAGGGAAATTATTCATATTTGAAGGATTCGGTTGGGTGCGCTGCGAAAACCGAAAAACTATGTATGAAGCAGTCTCCCCGTGACCACGGCTGCTGCAAAGCATCCGAAACGTCGGGCCGAAGTTAAAAATCATTTTTAAATAAGTTTAACTAATATATCGCGTTTTAAACCGTTAAAGTGTTTTATTTAAATATGTATGAAATTGATTCTCCATTTAGTGATCTAAAATAATGTTCATGACAGTCGCGAGTACATCTAGTGTTTTGCAATTTCGACAGGCCTATTACGAGTAACAGTATAAAAATTACAAACTACAGACAATATTTAAAACTACACCGTCCCTATGTCTCACCGTTGAATGTTATTGTTTTTATTACATGCAATAAAATATTATTCAATGTTTTGAATGTTTTTCATAACCGTGCATGACTGATTCGCAATGCTTTAATTGTTATTCAAAACGGTTTCATACGAGAAAGCGACGATAATTCGACTTTAACGAAGTTCACCGGTAAAACTACTTCTTAATGTTAACTATCAGATACCTACTGTCGATAGTAGTCCACATTAAAATAAAACACTTTAACGGTTTAAAACGCGATATGTATTAGTTAAACTTCTTTGAAAATTATTTTAAGTACGCTTGACATCTGAAGACGCCGACTTCTTCTGATGATGAAACAATAACTATTTCAGATTCTCAATTACACACTTTAAAAGTTAAAAAAATTAACGCGAGTAGTCCCACCGTTACCACGGCTGCTGTAAAGAATACCGAAACGTCTGGCCATAGTTAAAGTATATTGTAAATGAGTTATTATACATATTACGTTTTTAATAGTCAAAATTGTTTTATTTACATTTGTTATTTAACTACATAATATAATTTTGTAGTTGATAAGAAAAATATTTCACTAGAAAAGAATAAAGCACATGAGATATAAGTATGCCCTTATATTTTCGCAAAAATAAAATCAAAACTCAATTGAAATATCTATTTTTTTAATGTTTTGACAGTGCAATTAGACTGAAGGGGCTTAATTTACTAGGGTAGAGTAGAACGGAGAAGTGAAACTTATAATGCTTTTAATATTAAATAAAATACTTTTAACGGTTTAAAACGCGATTGTTATATATAACGTTGTTAAAACAAATTGTAAATACCTTATATATTTTGAGTTTTCAACCGTTAGAAATGTTTTATTTAACTGTTTTCTACTCCTATAAACTACAGCCAGTGCATAAAATTCTGTTATAAATACGTATGATCGTACGATCAGAATATGAATCTAAAGAGAATACAAATTAATTTCAGATAAATTATGCACGTATTTATGAGTAGAGCAATATACTTGTCTTTAGACATATAAAGTCGTACCACTACTTTTATAATTTATGTAACTATATGATAAGGGGCAAAGGTGGAACATGTGGACACTTTCCAGAATTTGTAATAAAATATTTTTTATATCGGAATCAGTCAGGTTTTTATTATATTTAACGTATCACATGGTTTAAGAGATAATCAGTCTTTGTGAAACTTAAGTGGTCATCTTAATATCACTTTACTTACGAAAATAATCAATTTTTTTTTTTACACACCATGTTTGTCCACAGGTTCAACACTTGCCCCTACTATTTAACGCGAATAGATTGTTTATCATGGCATACGTTTTTTTTTTAATTTGTTGCGCGGTCTATTTATAAAGGCATAAACCTCTTTATTGATGACTTGACGGGCTCATCGATGTAATGATAGCAATGAACCGGTAATAATTGACCCGTCGTGGGTTCGTTCCGTCCACTGATGAAAAAGTCGTGAAGTTAATCATGTGTCGGTTTCAGTCTGTGGATTTCCGAATATCCAAAGACAAAATAGATCGACAGCGTCACATTTAGATGCTATGGACTGGGGTATGTCACCTACCATCAAATGAACCCCAGTCTTGTCTGATCTCTATCATTAAAAACATACTTTCTATTCGAGTGTAAAAATTTAGTTACGTACACATACATACACATTCTATGACTCTTGTTGATTTTACTTACCAAAGACTGTGGTTTACGCGAGTAGTACACGTTTAAATACAACACTGTAACGGTTTAAAGCGCGATATATTTCAGTTAAACTTTTTTGAGAATTAAAAATAATTCCCAAAAAAGTTTAAATAAAATATATCGCGTTTTAAACCGTTAAAGTATTTTATTTAAAAGTTTGTAAAATATAAATTTTATTGGCGCATCAATAACAGAAATAAAATAACTCAGTGACATTATTAAGCTACACTAGTGCCTTTTACTATACTTACGCTGTCAGTCAACCATTTAAAAATGTTTCCGTTTGTTAACAGACCACAATTGAATTATTTTGTATGTCCCGCTCGGAAATATGACCGCCATTCGTTACAGAATAATAAATTGAGATTTTGAACTGATTAATACGATCACTTTTCGGTTGTATCGTTACACATTAATAGTCATAATGTCGCTTTTACTAGGCTAATAGTTCAGATAGTAGTTTTAATGGTTTTGGCCGAATTAACTTCATTTAGGATAATGGCCTAATTACGGTATTACCAATTTTAATATAATTATTTAGGATTATAATTATTATTTTCTTAATGATAAGAGTGGGATCGAGTTCACTCGATGGTAAGTGATACACCACAGCTATGCATCGAATCGAAGATGCGATGTCGATCTATTTTGGCTTCAGAAATCTACAGACGGAAACCAAAACGCAATTAAGCTTCACGGCTTTTCGTCCGTGGACGGTGATTCGTGAACCGGACGGAATTTCGATATCCCTACCATCCATTTATTATCCAGGTGTCCAGAGGAAGTCTAGCATATTGCAGACAGATTATAAATTAATAAATTAGAAAAATGTTGGACCTGGCCATATATTGCTAGCACTAGACTAAGCCCGTCGAATAGATTAAATTATAATTAGCTTTTTAATTATATAAATGTTCAAATACTGGCTCAAATCATCTCTTTTTGGCTCAAGGTAAGTCTGAAAAAATATAATTCGTAATATCATTAAATCCGCTGAGATGGAGGTCACAATATTTGAAGATCTCATTAGTGTGAAACAAACCCGCGAACTTTCAATTAATTGGACAGTTTTCATTTAATGATAGATGTCATTAATTAACGATTCCATTCAATTGATCGACAATGTTGGCTATTGTTCAATTATTCGTCATCAGAACAATTGAAGTGTCAGGTGTGGGTGGATTTTGTTGACATGAAGGAAGACGACTTAAAAAAGTCGCTTCTTTTACCTACTAAATATTTAATAACTTGTTACTGAACACAACATGGGACTCTCCAAATGGCACAGGTGTATGCGTGTTACTGTTAATCTTTTACTGTGCATACGGATCAAAATCAAAAAACGGTTAACTAGCTACAGACATCACCTAAGTTTTATTTACACAATACATATTGGTTAAATTATTTTTTGTTTATTTTAGGATCGGGTCGTAGTTAAAATAAACGAAAATTACATTATTATTTCGCGTCTGAAACAGTTTAAATTGCTTTTTAAAAATGTGTACGGCTTGCGTTGATTGACAATCCTCATGTTTATTGTTAACATTCGGTTTAAAAAAAATGTTGCTGTCGTGTTAAAACATAAAAATAATTGAAGCCATTAAGTACTTTATTTTATAAATAAATTGTCAGTAACATTGAATTTTTTTAACAACCATACTTTGCGGTCCGTCTAGAAGATTATATAAGAACTTCTGTATCTGAAAACATGTATATAGAAGAAGAGAAAGAAAGATATCCCGCATGAGCAAAACGTAAGTACTGAGTATAATTACACAGTGTGATAGGCCTAAGCTTTTCTTTATTATAAAAGGATTACAAAGTCATATAAGAATATATGCGATATTTATATATATGCACTTCACTTATGTTTCAAAAGTCATTATGATAAATACATATTTTTAACCGACTTCAAAAAAAGTAGACTTTTATTCCATTCGTATATTTTCAATCGATTTTGATATTTTTTGATCTGTGACAGTAGGGCACGGCTTTAAGAAAGAAGGCATGATGATCATAGATCAGCGAAATACAGCGAAAAACAATTTTTTTTAAACGGATGTAAAGGGAAATTCATTCGTAGACGGATCGTTCCAATTAGACAAAACTAACGTTTAACCTGATTGGAACAATCTGCCTAAAAAATCATCACCAAATCCTACCAAGGGAGCTTTCTACAAGCCACTGCTCGGCTATCTTTTTAATTAATATTGGTATTTATATTTCTTCAGAAATTCCACTGTGACCGTACGAGACCGCGACACACAATTCACTACACAAAGCATTTCAACAAGTGATGTGTGTTACTAATTCAATACAAGAGTTTCAAACACGTTTCAAGTTCAAGACGAAATTCTTTGAAATGATCACTAATTTGAAATTGTGACTAATTTGTAATTATTCATAGCCGCGTATTCCAGAACGTGGATACTATTTTAAGCGGTAAATACGGAAAGTTCTTGTTCAACTTTCAAAACAAATTGTTGCATCGCACGTTCCTAGGAATATGTTTTAATAATATTTTGTCGTATAGTATGGCGACTAGAACATAAAATGACAAAGACAAAATATTTGATTTTCAAGAAGGTTCCTCCTTACTAAAATTTACTAAAAATGCGCAATTAACTTAGGCGGCAATTAATTTGTACTATTAATATTATAATATGAATATTATTTGTGTAAGAATTATGTTAACGATTGCTCACTGTGCTCTTGTAGATTAATATTTTTAGACTATAAAAATATTCATAACTCAAGTCATTTAAATAAAACACTTTAACGGTTTAAAACGCGATATATTAGTTAAACTTATTTGAAAATGATTTTTAACTTCGGCCCGACGTTTGGATGCTTTGAGCAGCCGTGGTCACGGGGAGACCGTCTCCCGTGACCACGGCTGCTGCAAAGCTTTACTTGAACATATTTTACTTGAACATATCCTCAAGCTATTTAGTTGGTTTAGTTAACGAGGTATTTAAACCTAATTAAAATTTTGTATTCATAGATTTTGAAGAGATACGCACTGGCGGTAAACAGTTTTCAAAGTAAATTCAATTTACATAACGTACTCTTCGGAAATACATGTTTAAATTTGTGCTTTCTTTAAACAAAGATTAATATTACATTATATATAATTTTGTACATTTACAATACTACATATTTATTTCCCAGCAATTTCATTGGCTATGTACCGTTCGTGACTGATTGATTGATTTTTAACGGTCACGGGGTGAACAGCTGCTGCAAAGCATCCGAAACGTCGGGCCGAATTAAAAATCATTTTCAAATAAGTTTAACTAATATATCGGTTTTAAACCGTTAAAGTGTTTTATTTAAATGTGTACTACTCGCGTAAACTATAGACAGTATTTAACTCAAGTCATAAAATGGCAGTAAGACTACTCTGATTCTAGCTTATGACTGGTTGGTGTAATGGTAGCCAAGGCATAATTATCAACAGGTCGTAGATTTGATCTCCTTTCTGAAATATATTGTACTTCGTCTGGAACCTGGATATTAATTGGGTTGTAGGAACATCGTTATTCTAACACGTTACTAACAACCGTCCACAGATTATCAAGCCGTCAAGTTTAATTACGCTTCGATTATAGTCTGTGGATTTCCGACTATCCAAAGCCAATGTAAGTAGAAAGCGCGTTTTGTTTGGATGTTCTATGGCTGGCGCCACCTACCATCGAGTAAACGCTATGCTTAACTGTTTTCTTTTATCGTAAAAAAATATTTTTACCGTTGTAACTATTACGCAATGTGTGGATAAAGGTTGTAAGATCGATTATTTAATGTATCATAAAAGTAAATAGGTATCGATTATGTGAAAAAACAAGAACACTTGTCTCGATGAGTGTTAAACCGGAAATGACCTTAAAGTAAAACCGGAATTTTTTAAATGGAACCTGATGAGTGTACTAGATTTGAGCTGATTTAATATTACCCTTTTTGTAGTTAGCGCGAGTGTGAATATTAAATGAAACCTTTTACGCGGTTTAAAACGAGAAGTACTTATTTGCTATTTTATTTAACCACGACCCGACACTGCTTGCTTTATAGCAGCAGTGTTAAGTGTTTTTATATTCATCAAAAGTTTGTTACGTTTTTTAAGGGAATGGGGCGAACACATTTCTGTATCCGTTTTATTGATCTTTTCGGCGATCACCTAGATCAGACTTCTGTGTCCTGATCGACCGAAACAATGTCATTTTCCTCGGAACCCAGGACCTCTTGCGCTTAACGTGCTAGGCAACACGTTTTAACCATTTAGCTACATTTGGTTAAAGAAGTAATACATAATATATAAATATTTAAAGAAACAGACAGGGCTTTGAATATAATAAGTTTTATACAGTTATGGTCATGTAACATAGTGGAAAAGGGAATTTGGCCTTGCCTGTATGACCGTGGCCTCCCAACATTTACTGTTCGTGACGAAATGGGTGTGTATTTTGACCCTTGTAGTGCTCGGTGACTGACCGATATAGTTATTGAATTGCTTTCGTTCAGAAATATTGAAGCTTAAGTATATTGTATAGATACTCAAGTAATATTCATTCAACATTTTTAAAGGTTTATTACAAGTTATTTCTTATGATTTTGGGGCTTGACAGACAAGCATGATATTCACTTGATGGTAATCCACAGACTGTAACCGAAACGCGATGAAACTTAATGGCTGTTTAATATGACCTTGGTTTTTGACCTCGATGGAATTTCGATTTTCCTACAACCCGATTAATACGCAGGTTTCCAGACGGAGTCACACAAGTTACAGATAGATTATAAATTAATTTGAAAAATCTTGGACTCGGTGGTAATCGATACCAAGACCGATACATTGCTAACGTTAATGAGCTAAACAATAAAAAAAAAAATATTTCTTTCAGGTTACTGTAGGCTTGATGTTTGGATTTACAGCAGGCATGGTCATTTTACACCGATTAAATGTTTTATTTAATATTTTAGTTGTACGTGTGTGTGGGTACACGCTGTACTGAAACAGGATTAAAGTTTTTGTATTAGAAAAATTACGGTTGTTAATTTAAAAAAGACAAGTTTTTGATCTAAATATTTACGTAGACTCTCGCTAATTCTTTTTATCTTAAATAAAAAAAAACATTAAATGAAATTGTTGTTTGTCTGCTACAAGTATATAATATTTAAAAAATTAAAACAAAGGGAATAGATACTGTCTATAGTTTACGCGAGTAGTACACATTTAAACACAGGTGGGTAAAAAAGGGGAAAAAATAAAAAAAATTATTTAAAAAAAATTTTTAAACTTCGGCCCGACGTTTCGTGTCTCCCCGTGACCACGGCTGCTGCAGCTCCGAAACGTCGGGCCGAAGTTAAAATATCATTTTCAAATAAGTTTAACTAATATATCGCGTTTTAAACCGTTAAAGTGTTTTATTTAAACAAACGGAATAGTTCAACATAAACTTATTATTCTAGTAGGTAGAGTAAGGTATAAAAAGTTAAATTAATTTTCTATAAAAATAGTCTCCATTATCCTTTTATATGATAAAAGATTATACAATAGCTAACAGCTAAGGAGCATTACAATACCTAACACAGATTACAAAGAAACAGTAGGGATAATAAGACGCTATTTTTGCTAGTATAATACAGAAGCCTTAATCTATTATACCTCCTCGGTGTAGCACAATTTCTCGAGTCTTAATGATTAATATCGCGTCTCTCGTCCTACTGACTGCAACAGTCTGTGATCAAACTTTACAATAGACTTGTTGTATAATGGATTCTGTAGACATTGTACCGTTAGGCATTGTTGCCGAATATCCCATCAAATATTCAGTCTTACAAGGACCCAAAGTTGAACTCAGCTTTAATAAATATTCAATGGTGGCAGAAACATACACGATTTTATATCTATATTGATATATAAAGCTTTTGAACACGCTAATCTCAGGAACTGCTGGTTCCAACTGAGAAAATATTTTTGGTGTAGAACTATTATCGAGGAAGGCCTGTAAAACATCGCGCTGTGACTAATAAGAGCGACGTAACAGCGGTAAATGTGGAAAAAACAGGGAAAAATGATTCATTTTTGTGCTTTTCCGAGGCTTACGCTACAAAAACGGTTGAATATACCCAAAAAATATGTACGACAGTATATGTCTATCTTTGAAGCTTACCTTGCAAGAACGACGTGGTGGGTAACAGCTTTAATTTGTGAAGGTTTAGAGGAGATTTGCAAAAACAAATTCGGATGCCCAAAATTCTACGCGGACGAAGTCGCTGACACAAAACATTATTATTTTTCACATATTATTGCACATGATGGCACTATATAATTTAATAATCGAAAACAAATTGAGCAACAGGACGGAACGCTGACGATGCAGGTTCAAGTCCTGTCCGAGTCGAATAATTTTGATTTTTTTTTCCATTTTTTTAAAAACAAAAATGTAACTTACCAATGTGACAAAACAAACTTTTCGTGTTTGTATGTTTGGATTAGATAATTATACCACGCTGGTTTACTTTTATAATAAATGAAGAAATTCAGAGCAGAATATTTCTATCCCGAATCACTTGTAATACCTACGACGCGATTTTAAGGCAGTAAGTCTCAATTACAAATACTTTAAAAAAAATTTAACTTCGTATTATATAAAACAATTTCGTAATATCCCGGATATAGTTAAGGGACTTATCGCTAGGCGTGGGATGAGGCGATTAAATTTAATATTTTAAATTTAAAAATATTCGTATGTTTAATAAGAATATATAATTTTAAATCAATGTAGGGTACGAAAATAATATCCAAGTCTACACGGTAGAAAAAGGTAGTAAAAAGCTATTTTGATTAGAAAAAATACGACATGGGTCGAAGTTTCCGTAAGTGTTAGGATTGAAATTAGATTAATCGAGACGTGCACAGTTGAAAAAATTCTATAATGACGTGTCTATGAGGGCACGGTAGCTCCATTGGTTAGAGCAACAGCACAGAACACTGTAGATGCCGGTTTATGTCCCGCCTGTGTCGGTTTTTAATCAAATAGATTTTGTATTTACAGAATGCCATCATGTGCATTCTGTAAATACAAAATCTACATGTGAAAAATTATAAGTTTTCAGGAAGGATGCTTTCAGTGCTAAAATAAATTGTAAGCTACAGAACCCAGAGCACAGACAAGTTCTACCCTGGAAACTAGATATATCGACGTAGGAAAACGTATTTCCTGTAAGCCGAAAAACAAGAAATGTTCACCAGAGCCAAAAAACTTTTTTGAAATTAAAAAAAAATCGTAACTACACAAAGTAGGAACACGATTTTAAAAACGTTTTTTTATTTTTTCTCGTTTTATATGTTGGCTATAAAGATACCGTGCTCATTCAACTGTTGTAAATGATGTAGTAGCTTACGACCAACGAATTATTTTTTACTGATCTACATAACGCTGTAACCTTAGGGAATTTTCTATGGCAACTAAATATTTATATTACGTTTAGATCTATAAAATGTTCTAAAAGATACCTGTTCTTAGGTAACAAAAATGGCGTAAGCAACAAAACGCATAAAAAATACCAGTTTTTGGTAGACTTACGACTTAAAAACACTGATATTTTCCAAAAACCTGACGGCGTAAGTGACTTTTTTTTCGTCGTAGAAATACGAGAATCAGACCAGACCAATCGACGCAGTGTTTTTTCTGATAAAAATAATGTAAAAAGCGTAATTTAATTTTTTTGAGGCTTACAGCAAATATGTTTTCCTACGTCGATATTATGAGTTTATGAAACATTGTTTGTCGTGTAAAGAAGTTTACATTTCCAAACAAACCTTTGAAAATTAACCCGTAAATTACCTTGATTATACCGTACATAAGTAAGTAATTAATGGCTTTGGGTCTAATGAGACCACGTATAAAACCAGGCCTAAATTCCCTCTCCCGTAATACGAGTTGTTGTATTTTTTGCAACGCGTTGAAAACGACTGTTTTAATCTCTTTGATTAATTAAAGACCTTTGAACATAACAATATAATTTTAACATTTCTATTCGTATATAATGCGCATAAACAAATACAGTTAAGATTGTAAGAAAATAATAAAAAAGCCGGGTTTGTCCCCAAATTTAAAAATTACAAATTAAAACTGTTAAAAATGTTTTATTTAAATAAAACATTTTTAACAGTTTAAAACGCGAATGATTATAATCTTTACAATTTATTTAAAGTACGGCCCAACGTTGTTATGCAGCCAAGTTACATTGATAGAGAAACGGCACGGTACGCTGGTAGCCGAATACCGGAGTCATAAAATTTTTAAATCTTCAAATTCTAAAACGCGAGTAAGAAGTAAATAATTTTATATATGAAGTGAGGATGTAATTATGACAAGACTGTATGTATAATTTATCGCACTGTGTGGACCTACTGTATGTTTCAATAATGTTTTACTACCAGTAGTAGTATAGTAACACAATATGTAATAGCAAGAGAATCCACAGAAACAAAACCGCGGAGGCAGAACGGTTACTATTGAATAAAACGCTCCATTTATTTGTTCAAATTTAAGGCACATTCAATCTTCAGTCCTCTCAATGAAATATAATGCTAATTTCATCTCTGTTGCTTGTCTGTGACATTTATCATCTGATATATTAAATCAATACCAACTTGGAATCAGGAATCAGCGGTGAAATTCAACCCCAAAAGAAAAGCCTGATCACCTATTTTTATGAAAGAGTACAACGGACATATAAAATCTAAAGATGTGCTGTCTATCTATTTCGGCTTTGGATATTCGGAAATCCGCTGACTGAAACTGAAACGAGATTAAACTTCATGGCTTTTTCATCTGTGGACAGTGATTCGCGACCCGGACGGAATTTCGATATTCCTACCACCCATTTGATATCCAGATTTCCAAACAACCGCAACATGTTTCAGAAACATAATATATTGATTAGAAAAATTTTGATTATTAGCCAATACAACAACGAGCCCGTCAAATGCTTACATTGATTCGTTAAACAGACTCAAAATTGTGTCTGTAAAGTGCAACATGATAAATAGACCGTTTAAATCGTCTTTAGGTCACAGTAAATATTATTAGCACTTACTCTCATATACAACCTCATCAGTCCCCCAAAATTGGCTGTCGCAGTATTTGAGACAGTCTGAAGCTAAAATATTAGGACCCATAAGGACCCAAGTCTTGTCCAAACCACTCAATTCCAACTAAATGACGTTTACCTACTTGTAAACGCACTGAACATTCTCTACAGACTGCATAATTTCCTTGTTTCCTGATAGTAGGGTTAAACGTATAAAATGTGTTTATTGTCGTTATTACAATCTGACCTGAGGGTCTGAAGATGGAGATTAGGAAAGGTCAAAGGAGTGTGTAATTAAATCGCGTAATTTATGATTATTTACATAAACGTAAGAATTGCAGTAAAAAGAAGATGACAATTTATCAAATTCAATTTATACACTATTACACATATTTACACAGGCTTCAGATCTCGAGGTATCGGGTTCAATTCTGAGGCAGCTAAAATGTTACTTAGGCATTTGGAATTACTGTAAGAACATGTCTACAAAAGTTACAAAGTAGATTGACAGTGCATCATGTTTAGATGGTAAATGGCTGGGGAATAAAATTCTTGTATCCTCCCTCCATCATAAATAAAATGGTTTTACCCAATATTTAACGTTAGTTTTAAGATAAATTATATTTGTGTAGATTGACTTACTTTCACAAAGGGATGTTCATTTCTAAAAAAAGTTGTTTTAGACAAAGAGGTGTGTCAGCTTTCGGGAAAAAAATTAGCTTAGCAACATCTAGCAATGATTTTTATTGTTGCTTGAACAATTAACTACGCAGGCTCAAGTGCCAAATGGAACGAAACGACGTAAATCATTTGGTACGACTGTCAAACTAATATTCGTAAAACAATGAGATTAGCACTTTTGTTTGGGTTCGGGTAGTTTTTAATATTCGCTTGTCGGAAACGAGTAAGAAACATACCTAAATATAAATCACTGTCAAATTTCATAAGATCTACAGGGGGTTTAAGGCGGACATTTTTCTATGTCTATTTGCGACTAAATTGGTTAGGACATTAGTACAGAACGGCAAATAAAAGAGCACCAAAGTCCTTGCTGCTCCAAACTCTAAGTAAGGGAAATTGATGAATTGAAAGCCCGAGACGAGCCTAATACGGAAATTTAAACTGGAAATAGGAAACACAGGATACATTGCCATATTGGAAGTGACTAGAGAAGGCTAGGGACCAGAAGGGGCTGTACAACCATTGATTATGCTAAGAATTGTATAAATATTTGTACCCGAATTAAACATTATCTTTTCTCTACCAGTTATTATGAATTGGCATTGAACTGGTGAACAAAAAATATATGTCAAAAGGTTATAAGAGAAAAAGGGACGATAGGTAATGACGATAGGACGTGAGAAGATGATATACAAGGGTGTGCAGGTCTAGAATGTTGAAGACTAGCCAATAATATTTGGAGGCATTTGAAAGCTTTCGTTGCAGATCACACAAATTGTTTCTTTACGATACTTATTCATGTTCAAGTATTAATAACGGCTTATATTTCCTGAAGTTAGGACCTCTCATGCTTAATTCAAAACTAGTATAATTCAACAGCTTTTGAGCCATATTTATAATATTTAAACGTTAACATCAGCAAAGGAAGTATATATAAATATTCTAGATTAAAAAACTGTGTGCATTGGCGTGACTTAAACCGTCCCGTTGCTTCAACAATTAAGCTAGAATGTCAACTATATTTATGACTTTTCAATTTAAGAGTACAATATGCAATAGACAAATTTACATAATCTCGGCGTATTTAATAGTTTTCCTTATAAATTGCATTCGTTATTAGTAGCCACATATAATTAATTCGACCATAGAACATTATTATTATAATAAATTAAATACAAGAACTAAACTATTGTGTTCCTTTTATTATTAAAAATAAAAAAAATGCAAAAAAGCTCCAGACTGTGAATTTTTAATCACACTTTCTTGATCTTTATAAAAAAAAGGATGCATCGGCAGGGTCGCTTTTGGCTTTCTCAATATATTGGTCATTGTAAACTTATAACTTATACTTTGACAAATTACGATTTAAGCCGTGTGCGATAGATCTCGACACTTGTTTAATAGTTACGGTCGGGCTAGGCATAGAATAATTGCTTTTAAAATAATTTTGAGGAAAATAAATCACGTGGAAACGGTCGTCGAAGTGTGTCTTACCATGCTTCAGAAAAAATAAATCGGATTTTCACACATTTTTAATGTAAGGATTTTCCTAATGGGGAAAACATTAAAATTCTATGCTATGTCATTTTTACTGTATCAATAATTAGTATGATCAGCTCGATGCCGAAGCTGGTTAAGGAAATTCTGTTAAATTAAAATATGTTGAAGACATAGATTTATTGCTTGGTATATCCAAGTATCTTACCGATACTGGTAAATACAGAAATCAATAACTGATTTTGAAAATTATTATTATTTTTCACACTTAGCTAATTGAGCTACCGAGTGAACTCATGGTCTAAAGGAGCATGTGTCGTAATTAAAAAAAATGTATATTATAATATAATAGATTTTTAAAGCTTAACTGCTTTGATGGCAACTTATTCGCACAAAAAGAAAGGAAGATAGTATACCCATAGTGTATGTGTGTAAGTTCCTTAAAAATATTTTGTAAAAGTATTTAATAAATAATTACTATTAAACTATATCAAAATACGCATGACTCTGTGCGATGTAAATTTCTTTTACTATTTAAAGTGGGCTGTTTTTCGTTGAAAATAATTTTATTGACTTCTCTGTTAACTATGAAGAACTAGCTGTGCTCGCGGCTTTGTCCACGTGAAATAGTGACTTGGAGTAGATAGAGATTTTTAATTATTTAGGCTGTTTATTAATTTACGTAAGGGCAAATTTAAGGCAGCCAATCTACGTTGTAAGTGCTACTTTGCCGCAATACTCTCACCCCACATCACTCCTACTCTAACTCCCACTCTCATTCCTACACTCACTCCCACTCCCGCTCCTATTCCAAAAAAGCCAAGAAGAAAGTTTTATTGTGCTATCTTCAAAAACCACGAATGTCCATACAAACTTTCATTCCCATTTTCAACCCTTATTTGGCATTAAAAGTCCTTTCTCAGGCTCTAAAATATATGCGTACCAAATTTCATTCAAATCAGGTCAGTAATTTCGGAGTTAAGGCCGGACAGTCAGACAGAGTTACTTTCGCATTTATAATATTAGTATAGAGTAGATATAGATGAAATGGTAACTCATGTAGATTTCAAATAGCAGAAACAGAATTATTGCATTACTCGTCTGCTGATTAATAAGTCATTGTGCATTGTTAATTTTTAATTTGTTTATGTTCAAATGTAACACGTGTGGACTTATACAATAATTACTATAATACAATAATTTTATAACGCAATAAGTGATAAATATTCGTAGAAGTATGACACTATATATATATATATATATATATGTATATTAGAATGACATTCGTAGACATGTTACTCTAAACATCTCAAACATGCGATTCATCGTCAACATTCGCATAAAATATTAACACGTGATGTTACGTGTAAAACTATTTTAAGAGTTACGAGTTATATTTTCAAAGTGGATTTGTGTACACACAGCTTTATAACTACTAACAAGCAAAAAACATGCCGGTCTTACTTAATATTTCGTAGGACCTATGCATGAAGCGCGTACACATTTAAATTAAACGCGATTAATATTTACATTTACAACCGTTATACGTTGACATTTTATATGCTTTGCGTGCTGCAAAAAAAGGGGTGGTTTTAAACTGTTAAAATATTTTATTTAATATTTGGAGTTTAAATTATTTCAGAGACTTTTATTTATTTTCTAGTTTAAACGCAAAAATGGGATATGGACTCGCTACCCGCTACCCAGACAGATTCCTTATTATAATTTTATATTTTAGTCGTCATATTTTTATTATATTTTTTGCATGTGTAACTCAGGCTGGGTATGCAAATATTCTTTTGATTACAGTTTCACACAATTATACGGTATTTTTTACATTATATTAACTTTATTTATGTTAAATATATTTTGGACCTAACATTATTTTGTAAGGTGCTGTAAAAGTAATATTATTAATTATTATTAGTAACACAATAGTGAGCATGAGAAATGAAGTCATTAGGAAAGGGCCGTATGTTCAAATTTCACAGTTCTCATATTTCAAGTTATACCCGGCTTTCAATCAATGACACGGATAACTGCAGATGTTTCAAAACACAGTTTTTGTTACGTATTGGCATATGGTGACGTAGTAAAAACTGAGTTGGGCATTATTTTCTTAGAAAATTACTCGAAAAACTTACAAGTACATATGTTGATTAAAAATCTATTCAGATTGATAAAAATTAACTTGAACTTGATGCTCTAACCAATTGAGCTACCGTATCGCATGTTGGCACGATAGCTCAAACCGTAACAACATAACGCTGTGGATACCTACCAAGCTCGTGTCGTTAGATTTTAACAATATAAGATATATTTAATTTATCTATTACAATCATGAGCTACAAATTTACTTAGCATACGTACAATATTTAGTAACAAGTGCGCTCTTTATTCATGCACTAAAACGAGTTTGAGAAAAATGTAAATGAATATAAGAAATTCCTTTTTATTTCGTTAAATATTAAGGAACTCAGCTATTTGACGCGCGACAGATGTTTCTGTTTTATGTTTTTGCTGTCGACATTTAAATTACGTGAGATTTCAGAGCACCTAAACCAATTAATATTACATTTCTCATTTAAATCTGACGCAAACTCAAATATACTTTATATCGTTATTCCAGAAATATCCCCGTTACGAGCTTCAGTTATTTACACTGGCCTCTTGTTTCGTTATTAGTTATTCTTGTATCGTTGTTTGATAAACACTTTTAACGGTTTAAAACGTAATGAATTATTTAACTAGACAGCTACGGAGACGGTAGGTAGTTTTAAAACGTCAATAAGTTTATTTGGTATATATAGGGTTAGAGTTTTAACAAGAAAGCAAGAAAAGAACTCACGACTACAGTATACCACGACAGAGTGGATAATCGAGTTATTTAATCTTTATTTAGATTATATTATCATAAGTAGGTCGATAATAGGTATCGTATACATAATATCAGAATATTATAACAATTAGTACAGTTAAATACGAATAATTTATAAATATTATGTGCAATTCTAAAATGACGTAAGTAATATAGTCAATAATTATAGATTTGCACGTGCTAACAAGCTTTAATTAGATAAAACAAATATCAGACATTTGCGCTAGCAATTGTTTTAATTAGTTAGGAACAAAATAATAAATCACGAAAAAACAATGTTACATAGATATAATTATTAAATAATAATTAATAGTAAAAACATTGCACGTCATACAAAGAGAAACAAACACGTCATACTGTCTGTAGTCAAAGTTTAACTAATTTATATCGCGTTTTCAAACTGTTAAAGTATTTCTTTTAAAGGGCACGGCATGTTTGTATTATATTTAAAATAAATGTGGAACTTACTATGCGATAAATTGAACCGTCTATAAGTAGGTAAAGATAAGCAATTACTTTTTCCCGATGCGTACGCTGCGAAAACGGTTTAAGATATCCAGAGAATATGTATCAAAGAATGATTTCGCTTTAAATGATCTACAAAAATGTCCGCGACGGTATTTATCTATCATTTCAGATTAACTTGCAAGAACGATGGGACCCGGGCGATGCAGACGTCTGCGTCGTGGCCGGTGGGTAAAAGCTTAAATTTATACAGTTGAAAGGGAGGTTTGCAAAAT
Source organism: Leptosia nina (assembly GCA_963661955.1). Taxonomy (NCBI): domain Eukaryota; kingdom Metazoa; phylum Arthropoda; class Insecta; order Lepidoptera; family Pieridae; genus Leptosia; species Leptosia nina. The sequence goes on along the minus strand of CAVLEF010000174.1, from coordinate 46,275 downwards.
GAAATTTCGTCCAAAATAACTATTCTACGCGGACGAAGACGCTGACACAGCTAGTCTTATATAAAATTATATCTCGTCATAACTATATATTTCCTCTTTTACTAACGTGTACGTTTCTTTATATAAGAATATTTTAAGACGTAAATTATTTAAGGCTGGAATATAGAAGAAAAAGAAGAAATTTATTTTATTAATGAATAAGGAATAACATATATCAATGGCTTTTCATTTAAAACTGTAGATTAATATCGATTAAACTTAAACAGTTATTCAGAATAATTGTATAATATCTTTTTTATAACTTTCACTTACTCAAATTATATTCCTCGGTGTGCGCAACATTTCTTTTGAATAACAAAAACGTCCGGTTCCACATTGTAATTGCATTATTTTTTAAAACCATAATCACATAAAATCAAAAAAATAAACCAAACACGGAAACATACAATTATTGAACAGGTAAAGGTAACACAACACACTGCCCTGAGTACGAACCGGTAACTAAGAGTTGTTATTTTTATTTCTTACATAAGTGTTTTATGTAAGTGTAAGCCAATAACTTATTATTTTACAACTCCTTACAATGTATCACTAATTATTTCAAATGTGTTTGACAATGTTGTGAAAAAACCCTTAAAATACGTAATGTTAAAAAATTATAAGTGCCTCGTAGATCTAGTCGTAAGTGATCGACTGTAGATTGTAGGATGTCGACTTAGTGCCGGAATTTCTGGTTTTCCCATATTCACACCACTTCATCATCCATTATTGGGTATGCTTGATACAGCCCACCGAGCCGCACTGGTGTGGTGCGGTACTATGAGAGACTTGCGCTTAGCGGTAGGATGTAAAAAAGCTGGCTACAACGATTATTTTTATGGCATTCAATTTAGCAAAAACACATTATTTTCCGCTACATTGTATCACTAGTAAAGTTTAAGTTATTCAGTATTTTCCCAAGAAAGTTTAATTAAGGAAAACTTATATATCTGCTGATATACCTATCTTTAGACCGTTTTTTGTAATGATAGAGTACAGACAAGCACGATTCACTTGATGGAAGGTAAAATACGTGTGCCATACAACATTTCTAGGTTTATACACTTTGTCTAGTTTTAATTATAATTGTTTTTCTACTCGCATTGCCTGGAAGAGATCGCTTATAGCGCTAAGGCCACTTGGTACACTATAGTATTAAAATTTCATAGTGTATCTGTATGATCTATTTCTAAGAAATAAATAAATAATTATTTCAACAAGATGTGCCGTCGACGTATTATTGCGTTTGGATATTAAGTTTTTAATTTATATAATACGAAACGTTCATTAATAACTTTGGATAATTAACCATACAGGTAGAGACAAGTATTAATTTGAATCGAAAGATAACTGAAAGACTAATTTTCAGCGGAGCTAGTTTAGAAAATGGTTTTTCTGAAAATTATAAAATTCATTTTAATTTTATTAATGTGAACTAAAAGAGAATTATAAAATCTGAACCATAATTAATTAAGAACGTCGCGTCATAACGGCGCAAAAACAGTTTCTATTTCAGCGGAACATAAACAAAACATTAATAAAAAGGTTCGCGATTTTTAACGATTCCGCGCTATGTTGTGTTGATTTTTAAAATCTCATTCATAATTTTATCGTAGCAGTTATTTTAGTGTTTCCGTGCTAAAAGAGAAACTGGCAACATTGACTGTAAATGTGGGTCCCCAGTGCATTCGAGTCGAAAGGGCGTCGGGCGAAACGACCGGTGGCCACGGTGACAGAGTAAGTAAGTATTTAAATAAAACACTTTTAACTGAATTATATAACTTAAGGCCCCACCTTTCAGATGCATTGCATTATCCGGGGTCATGGGGGGGGGGGGTTTGTTTATTTTGTTGTATTAAAAGTAGTTAGTTTAAGTAAATAGTACTCACTTTCATTATTAATACGGAGGTGGACGTTACTTCTTTGCGATAGCTGCAAACGCCAACGAAAAGCAGCTAAAGTCAACGGGAAGACAATAGATACATTTTGCGTTTTAACCAGTTAAATGTGTTTCATTTAAATAACAGTTTTTGTTTCATGAAATACTTATTAATAGGTCTTCAAAAGGTTTTCAGTTTGTTATTATTATAAAATAGGATAGATAGGGAAATATAGTAACTAAAATTATTTTTTACTGTTGAATTTATTGATCGCTTACGCTATGGACGCAGGCGTGTTTCATGTTTGATGTTGAACTAGCGCGATATCGTAACCGCGTTCGGCTAGCACTGTGGCCGAACACTGTTTTTGTAGAGTACTAGTGGCAGAATAATTCATTACCAAGGTGAAGGCTTTTGTCGGAATGCATACAAAAAGTGGACTATTCACTACTTTTATTCGAGTAACGCAAAAACCCAACTAGGTATAAAAAGTAACGGAGATTTTGGTTGCACCTAGATTTATAATCACTGTAATGAATATTTTAATGAGAACCTACCTTTGTCATTAAGAGAAGTTTTTATTATTTTCGAATGAAAAAAAAACGTTTTAAAACGCGAAATAATTAATATTATACTATGAATTAATATGTAAGTATCTTAGTGACTACAATACCTACATCATCTAGAGAAGTTTTCATTATTTTCAAATAAAAAAATTTTAACGGTTTAAAACGCGAAATAATTGTTATTACGTTTACCACTCACATAAGCTACAGACATGAAATAAAATGTTTAGGTATCTTATTGTTCTACCTTTAATGACTAGAATATTTTTAATGCGGTTTTAACGAGCACGTAGGTTGGATGTCATACTGAGTACGATACAATATTGAGACTGACTACGTTTCTTAGAATATTTTCCATTGTGGAATATCAAGATTCTTAATTATAATGATTCAATTAAACAATTTTCTAGACCAATAATGCATTGAACTGTGTATTATATGAAAAGAAATTCAATATAATATGTCACAGCTGTCACTATCACCGGCGTTGACACTAGCTATGTCAGCGACTTCGTCCGCGTAGAATAGTTAGACCCACGACATCGGTCGCGTCCTGTCGTTCTTGCAAGTTTATCATACAAGGTAGACAAATAATGGACATTTTGGATAATTTAAAGAGGAATAATTCTTTCTTACATATTTTTTGGGTATCGTGAACCGTTTCCGAAGAGAAAAATGAGTAATTTTCCCATTTTCGCTCCTCGGAACTTTTTCTAATTTAAAGAGAATATCTTTAAATTATCTACAAAAAGTTCCGAGACGCTATACGTTTATCTTATAAGATTAACTTACAAGAACGACGGGACGCATCCGACTGTGTGGGAATTGGCTTAAATTTATAAAGTAGAAACGCGCGGACGAAGCCGCTGTCACAGCTAGTGCTTGATAATCGTTAAGTATTAAACATATTACCTTATTTTTAACAGTAGTAGTAACAATTAATTGTTTATATGCACCTCTATTATCCAAAAGTTCTTTACACTAAAATCAATTGTGGGAGAGAACTCCAATTAAAACAAAGCCTCAAATTATCGAAATAACACCACCGCACGCCGAATGAATGTCGGATAGTTGAAAAGTCCAATTAAATATGCAAAATATTGTTTGTTTATTTGAACGTTTGATAGTTCATTTATTGAGGGGCTTTTACGATGTTAAGCTTTTTCAATGTATGGCTAATAATCAACGGGTCGTGATCCGATCTCCATCGGGTCCAAAATGTCCAAAATCTGGAAATCTGGATGTTAAATGGGTGGTAGGATATAGAAATCCGTGTCCGTCCGTCCGGATAAATGTCCGTTCGGGACACGACACACCGTCCACAGATGAAAAAGTCGTATTAGCGTTTCGGTTTCAGTCTGTGGATTTCCGAATATCCAAAGCGAAAAGAGGTCTACAGGGCATCTTTTTTGGATGCCAAAAGCTCGGGTGAATCTTTAAAAACGATGCATTAATTATAGTTTTATAAATCATTTTAAGATTACTGTTCTGTAGCTGTTTTAGAATTATATTATTTTATACACTAGGGTGAATATATTTTCAGTTAAACAAACAAATAAATGATATGTGTTTTTTTCAGTATTTAAGAGATTTTAAAAATATTTTATTTTCCCGATTATTTAACATTTATTGTTAATTAACCGCGGAAATAAAATATTTCTATACTTGTCAGAGAATAAATAATAAATAAAATAATTTTGAAAATTTAATATTTTACACGTGTTGTTGTGTACGATGGCATTATATTAATTTAAAATCTTTTAAATAAAACACTTTAACGGTTTAAAACGCGATGTATTAGTTAAACTTATTTGAAAATGATTTTTAACTTCGGCCCGACGTGACCACGGCTGCTGCAAAGCATCCGAAGCTTTGCAGCAGCCGTGGTCACGGGGAGACTAAAGATGGAGGATGTCTCTGACGTCAAAGTAAAAAATTGCTACGCTAGCGCCATAATTAAAAATCATTTTCAAATAAGTTTAACTAATATATCGCGTTTTAAACCGTTAAAGTGTTTTATTTAAATGTGTACTACTCGCGTAAACTATAGACAGTATTTAATTTAAAATCTATTTAGATTGAAGAAACTTTATGACATGAGCGGGACTCGAACCGTTATCTATAGCGTTCTGTGCGACTGCTAACCAATGTAGCCACCGTGAGACCCCAGTTCAAGTAACACATGTTAATTTTTTTTAAAATTAAAATTTACTTTTATTTTAAATAATATAATTTGCACTTTGCAACTCAATCATTTATTTCTGCGAGTAATGGGACATAAATATTTATTTGTTTAATAAAGATATTTTCGTCCGCGGTGCAAACGCACTCGCAAACCACTAACATTTGAACTGACCCAAAAGCACGGTCCGAATTCGATGCACATACAATTTTATACATAGTCTGTGGCACAGATTTTAGATTCAAGAATACAGGACAAAGGCGTCGCGTCCGACATACAATTAGTGGAGGTATTCAATATAGCGCTCGTAGAGTTAATTTCTTTAATAAACATGAATTAATCGTCGTCGGACAATATCTTGATAGCACGTGACCGACGGTATATAATATTTCTCGAATGTCAGGAATCAAGTGGACGTAACAAATACTGTGCGGACTAGGATTATGCCAATTGAAATAAATGCGGATAAGTTTATATTTCAATGTCGCTAAGAAAAATCCAGAACGATTTGTTTCTATTATGATCAAATTATAACCGATAAACGTACGTCGGGCACTAGCAGACACAGTCCTGTGAGACACTTATTGGATTTAAACAAAACACTTTAACAGTTCAAAACGCGAATTATATTAGTTAAACTTGTTTGGTAATTATTTTAACTACGGCCCGACGTTTCGGATGATTTGCAGCAGCAGTGGTCACGGGGAGTCTCCCCGTATCAGACCGTTAAAATGTTTTATTTATATATGTACTACTCGGGTACACTACAGACAGTATTAACTTATTGGGTTGATAATGACAGACTTGTGCCCCACTGAATGGATTGTCTACCCGAAAATCGAGCGCACTTAACTTAAGTAAAAAAATTTTAACCACTGAACCACTGCGGTATTTAATTGCTAAAACATAATTTATTTTGTGTAAGTGTGCGATATCGTAGCTGTTATAAATAGATCCTTGAGAAATGTGATAAAAAATTAATTGCTCTAAAAACAATTAGCGAATGTTATTTCGTTTTAAATATTATTTTATCCGAATCCAAATGAGCGATCGTATGATGGCGACAACGTCAAATCTGTTAAAACAAAATCTGTACACAATTTTCACACTTGTTAAACACTCGGACAACACAAAAGCCCCCAGAATAATTATCTACGAACGTCACAGTGAAATCCTTGTGGCGACATTTTCGTGCACTGTATCTTGCGAGTATAGAATTCACACGCGCGTGGTGGGTTCAAGATGTTATGGGCACATCAGCTCGCGTTGCTGGGCGGTGGAGTACTGCACGCGTCGCTTGCAGTGTGTCCTCCCGAAGTTTGCCATGCGCGATGTCATTCTAGATCTCGCTTGTTTCATGGTCAATGTTAACTTTGTCGTGCTCGTTCTATATCTAGAACGGGCCTTAGTTGAGTTCATTGTGAGTGAGGTTAAAAAAGGATTACACACTGTTCTATCTTTAATCGTGCTAGCTTAATTTAGCTCAAATATAAATATTTATTTTTTTAACCAAAAATTTTGAAAATTATCGTTACCGATGGTATGCAATAAAAATCCGCTATTTCCTTCAATTATCTCTTTTAAACTAATTAAATATTTTTTATCTATTCGAATGTTAAGTTAACTAAAATAGAAAGGAGAAGAGGTTTAAAAGTTCATTATAACAAAAAAATAGGATTAGAACACACTGTTCTACCTTTAACTGACGTGCAGTCAATAGCTTTATTTAGTCAACTAACTAATATATCGCGTTTTAAAGCGTTAAAGTGTTTTATTTAAATGTGTACTACTCGCGTAAACTATAAACAGTATTTAGCTATATTTAGCTAAAATATAAAATAATATTGTAATAGCATAATTTCCTGATTTTACCAAAAAATTTATAAAACGTCTTATTGGCTCCGATTGTATACGATAAAAATATCTATTTTTATAGATAAGATATAAATAATAGAAAAAGTTACTTAAATTTCATGTAAGCAGGAACCCTGCACTCTGTTCCTATTAACATTTAAATAAAACACTTTTAACAGTTTAAAACGCGAAATTATAATAAACATATTTAATTATTTTAACTATGGTCCGACGTTTTGGAGAGAATTTGTAAATAGATTTAACTAGTGAATTTTGCGTTTTAAACCGTTAAAAATATTTAATTTAAATCTGTAGTATTATTCAAAGTTCGAAGAAGATAAAACTGAATTTCCGGTTGAAAACACGTATAAATTTAGTTGTTTTTTTTACTGATTTTTATTAACGACAAAAAGCCATTTAACATTCTCTTATTATTGTTAAAGACCTTTTTGTCGAGAATATCTAATTTTTAACAACCGGCTGTTTTTTTTGAGCAATCGGAAATCATTGGTGAATGAGTTAATTTTTCAATGAATAAACATTTTAAGCAATTATTCTTTAAAATTGATAAGACATCTTTCGTCGTATAACCTTATATACTGGATGCCGTTAATAACCAGGGAGGGTTCGATTCCCGTTCGTTGATAATTATGAAAATATATAATATATATGCTTTCACTGTAACAAAGAAGATAGAAGACAATATATCGAATAATTAAGATGCCCTGTCGATCTATTGTGTCTTTGGCAATTGAAATAAAACCGGATAAAGGACTTACTACTTTTAAATAAAACACTTTAACGGTTTAAAACGCGATATATTAGTTAAACTTATTTGAAAATGATTTTTAACTTCGGCCCGACGTTTCGGATGCTTTGCAGCAGCCGTGGTCACGGGGAGAGTTTAACTAATATATCGCGTTTTAAACCGTTAAAGTGTTTTATTTAAATGTGTACTACTCGCGTAAACTATAGACAGGACTTACTACTTATTTAATCTCATTAAATAATTTTAGATAAGACACGTTGGACGGATTAAAACGATAAAGCGACCAGATAAATTATCTACAGTCCCCCCCGTGGCCAAGACGGCAACAAAGCACTAGAAACGTAAAAATTATTAAAATCAGATTTTTTGCGTTTTTATACCGTTAAAAATGTTTCATTCAAACTTATTTAATGTCCACATTTTTCATACCGAGTCTAACGTGTTGAAAATTAGATAATGATTTACAAACTATGACACTCGATGGGAATCGAAGTTAGGACCTTTCTGTTAAATTAAATATAATTATATGCAAGGGTAATTACATCCTAAGGGCTATTCTAGTTGTTGTGTTATTACCTTTTGTTTTGGCCTTCTTGTTTGACCTTCTCGCGAATGTTTGATAAGAACATTAGTCATATATCGGAATTATAGTACAAGTTAACCTTAACATATAAATAATAGTATACAATTAATGTCTACTATCAATAATAAATACTAGAAAAAGTGAAGAAAAGAGTGTGTCGTTAATAATACATACATGTGTCTAGGGAATAAAAGTTACGTTTCAAAGTTAAGAACTGTCCGTAGTTTACGCGAGTAGTAAAAATAAAAATAAAAACCACTTCTAACGGTTCAAAAGGCAAAACTTATTAGTTAACCTTATTTTAAAAATATTTTAACTACGACCTGTACGTACGTATCGGATGCACGTGTGGACACGGGAGACGGGTCTCATTTGGCCGCAGTTAAAAATAGTATAATCAATACAAGTATTTCGCATTTTAAACCGTTAAAAGGGTACTATATTTAAACGCTTTATGTAGTTTGTTATAACGTACTACAAATAGTCGCCGTTTTACAAGAAGATTTGTTATTCAAATGAAATTGTAAGCAAGACTCCGTTGGAAATTTGAATTAAAACCAAACGCTTATGCAGCCTTCTTAAACGTAAAAAAGTAAGACATTTGGTACTAATACATGCTTCGGGGAAGAAGCAAATTCACACTTTCACAACAAAACAAAATAGCATTTTCAAACTTTCACAACAAACAAATAATTTTCAAATTAGTTCTGTCTGGGTTTTAAACAATAAGTGCCGTCCACAGAATAAAAAGGCGGAAAGTATTATTGGCGTTTTGAAGTTTCAGGCTGTGGATATTCTAATAGTCTGAAGCCAAAATAAATGCAGATCGATCGTTTACGCGATCCTTAAAAAAAATTCAAACAGAAACGGGGCCTTATCGGTTTAAAAGCGATATATTCCAGGCAAACTTAAAATTTACAGAATATTTATAATCAATGAACTACAGCTAGTTATATAAATGAATTACGCCTACTGTAAATAAAACACTTAAACGCGGGCCGAAGTTTAAAACGCGAAATTTGTTAAACTTCTTTGAAAATAATTCAACTACCGGCCGGCGTTTCCCCGTGTCTCCCCGTTACCGCGACTGCTGCAAAGCATCTGAATTTTCAAATAAGTTCAACTAACATATCGTTTTAAACCGTTAAAGTATTCCATTCAAATGTGTACTACTCGCGTAAACTACATACGGTAATGCCTTAGTTAATTTAACCGCTATGACGTCATTAATTAAAAATGCCAATAGGCAGCTTGAATTATTAATTGAATAACTATCATCTTGAAAACTGCTTCCGCGAGTGGTAGAGTATGCTTGACTCTTGTTAATTATAACCTCTGGGTGTTTCAATTGACCCTCTTTCATTACGGTTGGGATAAATAAATGGAGTTTTAAATAGACTTAAATTTCTACAGGCCTTAGGTAAAATATAAAACCAGTTTACGGTACAACGATATAACCTAGCGTTAATTTTTACAAGGTTTATATTAAAAATAAAACACTTTAACGGTTTAAAACGCGAAATATATTAGTTAAACTTGTGTATTTTTACGTTTAACGTAGGTACGTGGCCCGAAGTTTCGTTTTAAACTGTTAAAATGTTTTATTTAAATGTTTACTACTCGCTATAAATATATTAATTTTATTATGTTGATACAATTCTCACAAATAATTAGTAATAAATAAAGCATTAATTTCCAAATTTGTTCAATTTAAAGGAATAATAATTCTTTAAATTGTTGGTTTTTGAACCATTTTCGCAGGGCACGTGACGGAAGCCATCAAAGATTTCCCCCGTTCTTATCTCATTTTCCACACTCGATAAATGCTCTAACCAAGGCAAAAAAAAAATCTTTCGATTTGAACCAATAGTTCCCGAGATTAGCGCATTTAAACAAATACACAATTTGCTTTATAATATTAGTGTAGATTGAAATCAGCGCGTGCGCGTGTTATTTTTGCATAAATAAGATTGGGGACTTACCCCATGGTGGTTTCCTCGCGTCTTTCAAATAATCTCAACCGTATCACGTACAGGTGACCAAATAACCGAGTCATATATGACTTAAAATAAACATACATATATATTAAAATATATATGTAAAACGTTTGTTTAAGATATTATATAGAAAGGTGTGGTACCTACAGTATAAAATACTTAAACAACTTATCTAATTCACAATGAAAAATGTAAGTATTTTTTTTCTAATTACGAAAATACAACTTTTATTATAAGATACATAAACATACTTTTAAGATCATTATCGAAACATGTATAGTGTGAGATTATAAAAAGCCTTATGATTATTACTTTAACAATATTTGTTTTGATGGAGGAGAACAAAGAAGGGGTTCTTTTGAGCCATATAGGAAATATGGACAAAATGTTTATATCCACAAATTAAATAACGACCCGAAATTTAGATATAACTACGTGAATGATTCCTATCTATAGTTTACGCGAGTAGTACGCATTTAAATAAAACACTTGAACGGTTTAAAACGCGATATATTAGATAAACTTATCTGAAAATGATTCAGCCTCCCCGTGACCACGGCTGCTTTTAAGCATCCGAAACGTTGGGCCGACGTTAAAAATCATTTTGAAATAAGTTCAACTAATATATCGCGTTTTAAACCGTTAAATTGTTTTATTTAAATATAACCACTACGTGTTTCAGAAAAATTATATATTGATTAAAAAAATGTTGGAACGCACAGTCCGTTGATTGTTATGAAACAAACATTGCTACCATTAGACCAAAAAGCCCTTCAAAATAGTTCTCTATCTCTCTCTCTCTCTCGTTTTTGCGTTGTCTGCTTTTCTAACAAAAGCCCGCCGACAATTCTTTAAAACTTAACGAAGATAAATTGTATTTCAGTCTCGCTTACTAACAATTTAAAATTTACGTGGATCACTACTGTATTCGTCGCTGCAATAATGACGTTGTTACAAAATAGGTCAGGGTTAAGACGAGCGCGCCCACTGAAATATTCTGCTATTTAAACGTAAGGATTCTCCACGAAACACAACGACACTTCAGCGTTATAAAAAGAAAGAATAAAATACAAATTCAAAAGCCACAAACCGTAGTTAGGAGCAGTAATTACTGAGTCTTGGATTTGGCGCAGCCTTTAGTGGGCTTAAAGTTTGAACCGTACGTCTTTTTACTGAAACTTGTTTACTTGGAACTTGCTAATAGGAAATAAAGGTTGAAATATCGTTTACAAGTCATTGGAGACTTTTTAACTGTACGTTTTATTTGTTGATCGTTGATCCGACAAACGGTGTATTGTTTGCATGAGTAATATTATTAGGTTTGCATTTATTTCGGCCAAATTTCATTACCGTAAGAACGGTTCGTGCGAGTTTATAAAAAAATCGATATATGTCCATCACACTAGGACATCTTTTTGAAAGTTTAAGAGAAATCATTATTTCGTATACTTTTTTTTTTAAATCGATAATAAATTGAAATAATTTTCGACTCGGGCAGGAACTTGAACCGGCATCGTCGGCGTTCCGTGCTGTCGCTCTTTTTTTTCAATTTATTTTCGATTTTTAAATTATATAGTGCCTCCATGTGCAATAACATGTAAAAATAATAAAGTTTTCAAACGATATACTTTTTTTTTCTTGAACCGTTTTCGCAACGAAAGCCCTAAATATTATACATTTTCCATTGTTTTTCCACTGGAATTCTTTGCAGCGTGATATTATAAAGCTTATACCTTTCTTCGATAAATGGTTTCCACCAGAAAATGATTTTAAACGATTCAATTTGAATCAGTCTCTAACATTAGTGATTTTAAACAAACAAACTCTTCCTCTTCGTAATATGATTTATATCTTCGTTTAGACTCCAGAGAATAATTATATTTTTAAGACACTATTTAAATGTAGAAATCATAGTAAATAGGACAAAATATTATGTTCTGGTTTGATAACTTATAAACAGGTAGGCGTACGAGAGATTAAATAGATAAGTGGGTAAAGACTGTAAGAATGATCTGGCTCTCGAGAGATTTTCAGCCAAATCAAAGGGGGATTACGTTTTGGGTATTTTCCAGGAGATTCGTTAAATTCCAAGATCATTATAATATCACTAGATTTAATTTATCAGAAATATATAGTTAATATAACCATATAAATAAATGCAATATTTTTTTATGATAGAGGACGATGGACAAGCAGGACGTGCTTGTTGGTAAATATATGGCTACTAAATATGTCGTGGGTTTGATCCCCACCAGGTCCAACGTTTATCTAATCATTTTATATTTTTTTCTAAAACTGCGTCTTGAAATCTAAATAATAAATGGGTGATAGGAATATCGATATTCCACCCTATTTGCGAACCACCGTCCAGAGATGAAAAAGCCGTGAAGTTTATACTAAATACTATTCACAGCATGTCGACTACACCATACAATAAACCAACGCAATGATGAACACATTTCTGTATCCGCTTTAGGTAGTATAAACAATTAGTTGAGCAGACTTGACAGGCACAGGGCACAAAATTTCGGTCGGGCGGGGCGCTGGAGGACAGAAACTCATTGGACGTTAAATACTGTCTATAGTTTACGCGAGTAGTACACATGTAAATAAAACACTTTAACGGTTTAAAACGCGATATATTAGTTATTTGGAAATTATTTTTTAACTTCGGCCCGACGTTTCGGATGCTTTGCAGCAGTCGTGGTCTCGGGGAGACCCAATACTAACTAACTAATATATCGCGTTTTAAACCGTAGTGTTTTATTTAAATTATTGGACGTTTCTCGTTAACTGTTAAGCTAGGCTGTGTTTATTAATTCAAAAGGTGAATGCATTTATGAAACATTTGCAATATTTTTTATACTGTCTTACAACTTTCAGTATTTACAGAAGTATTGTTGAGTGCCTGCAATACTCAGTTTGTGTACACAAGACTCGACAAGACAAAGCACTCGGAATATATCCATTAATATGACAATGAGATGACGTCAATTGTGACATCATAGCTCTTCGACTTGGATTAGGACGTAGGCATTTAGGCGCTGTTATTGCTTTTTTAAGATTGAGGCATGACGATCACTTGATGGTAGGTGCCTACATCTGTATACATCTAGCAACACACGCTGTCGACTTATTTTGGCTTTGGATATTTGGAAATCCACTGACCAAAATCGAATCTGTATACAACTCACGGTTTCGATATTCCCACTATCAATTTAATATCCATCCAGAAGTCCAACGTGTTTCAGAGAAATTATAAAATGATTACGAAAATGTTGGATCTGGTTGGGATCGAACATCGATACATTGCTACCGTTATACCACCAAGCCAGTCAAAAATCTATAAAAGATATTAAAGACATTATGTGAAATAATGAATAGAGGATATAGCGTAAATGTAAGCAGTAGTACAACGAATAAAAACCCCCGTGACCACGGCTGTAAAGCATAGTTAAAATATATTGTAAATAAGTTAACTTATGCACTTCGGTTTAAAGGCATTTATTTCCCACTCAGATTACAAGAATCACTTATACGAGAAACTTATTAATAAAGTATACACATTATTAATACTCATCCACTTCTCGTTTACACAACTAATACACTTCGCGTTTTAAACCGTTATAAGCGTTTTATTTAAATGTGTTCTCTTCTCGACAACAACAGACAATAATTAATATAAATTAAAAAAAAAAAAAAAAAAAAAAAAAAAAAAAAAAAAAAAAATAGGGGCGGCTAGAGCCAGAGTGGCTAAAACAAAAATATATCATCAAACTTTAAAAAAGGAAAATAAAAATGCGCAATACTTAGTGAAATTTTTAATAAAATTCAAATATCTAAAATTTTGGGGCCCGTGGTTTTGACTAAAAAAAAATCAAATCATAAAATTGCAGTTAGGCTACTCTGCCTCTGTCGGCCTCAATTAATGACTTATCAAATTAACTAAATTGAAATTTATTTTAATTTAATCGTTTGCCACTTCGTGCTCTGTTTACAAAACTACGATTAACGAATATCATTGTTAGTAGTAAATCTATTTTTTAATGTCAAGGGATTTTCCAAGACATTGTTCTGGTACTTTCCCGATTAGTAGCATATTAATTTATACTTAATTAATTTTAACTTATTACTTGGGTTTTAGAATGAGAAATGGTTTTAGACCATTTTTTAAATCTACTCCCGAGCTCGCGAACGTAAGTCGGTTGCTCATTTTTTTAACGATAGGGGAAGACAGATACGCGTAAGATTCACTTTATGGGAGGTGAATTACCCCAGCCTGTAGCATGTAAACAAGATGCGCTGTCGGCCTATTATAGCTTTGGCTATTCGGAAATCCGCAGACTGAAACTGAAACGCGATTAAAGTTCATGTCTTTTTTATCTCTGGACGGTGGTACGTGACCCGGCGGAATTTCTAGATTCCTACCGACCAAGGCTCATTTACTGGGCTAGGGCACTTATGATCTATCACCTTCAGTCACGGTATACTTTGTTATACGTGATATAAGTATATTGTCTTGATCACTTGTTTAGAGCTGTTGTAATTGTGATTCCTTTGTGTTAAAATGCAATTTTTATGAGACTCTTTGTAGGATTAAGAAATAATTCATATTATTATATTTTTTAATTACTTTATTATCTCTTTAGTCTTTTGTTTCATCATCCAGTGTTTTGTCTCTTTCTTTCAGCGTATGTTTCATTGATACTTATAAAATGGCTGACGGTACCTAGTCAGTGCCCAAATCGACAATAATTTCAACTATTTTTAGCCGGACAATATCCTTATTTTTGATTTTTGGTATGTTTTTTCTATTAATACGATGTTTTTTTTTTATTATATTATGTTTTGTACCAATATAAAGTAAAAAAAAAAATTTTTTATTTAAAGAGAAAAAGGGAATAGAGTTTAAAAGAGCTCTTTAGTTTCTACCTACGCTTTAACATATTGCCTAATGACATTAAGATTTTAGATTACATCCACGACTAATCGCATCAACGACCAGTCGCAACCACGACCAGTCGCAACAACGACCAGTCGCAACAACGACCAGTCGCAACAACGACCAGTCGCAACGGAGTCTACCTTCAAACCGACTTACCTAGAAGCAACGTCTCATCGTCCAGAGCCGTGACCAATGAGTCGGTGCAGCAGGTGTTGGTGTTGTCCATGGAAATACGCACGGAGGCGCAGTCCGCTGGCGAATGCGGCAATTGTTCGGCCGACTGCGCTGCGACGCGACCGTTCGCAAGTCGCAGCGACGCCGTCCGCCCCCCCGTGCCAGTCGCCGCGCCGCCTCCACCCTCATCGCATCTGTGGAAGAATTGGGACATTAGTAAAGTCTACTACTATCACAAATATATAGTCACCACAGCTCAATAAATTAAAGTTAAGATATACTATAACCTATACTAATATATAAAGCTGAAGAGTTTGTCCGTTTGTTTGTTTGAACGCGCTAATCTCAAAAACTACTAGTACGAATTGAAAAAATATTTTATTTTTGTGTTGGTTAGAACATTTATTGAGGAAGGCTATAAAACATCGCTATCAACATTTGACTAATACAAGTGAAGATACAGCAAGAAGTATGAAAGAATGATTCTTCTTTAAATGATCTAAAAAAGTTCCAGGCTATATGTCTATCTTTTAAGATTAACTTGCAAGAACGACGAACGGAAGGGACGCCACCGACGCCGTGGGTAACAGATTAAGTTTATAAAAATGGAAGGGGTTGCAAAAACGAATATGGATACCCAAAATGACTACTCTACGCGGACGAAATCGCTGACACAGCTAGTATAACATATGTTATAAAATTTTACAATCGAAAACATTTAATAGAACCAAATTTGTAGTAATTTAAAAGTTAACTAATATATAATATAATCCAATGCACTATGAGGTATTTGCGTGAACTACAGGTAACCAAATTTGAATTGGTTTTTTGATTCTCTATCCAAATTGCAAATTTAATCTAAGAACTAACTTAATTGTGGGCTGTAGAACACTAACAGAACAACGACGTTTAGTATTTCGCCAATTCTGTTTGTAGTGAGATTCTAAGGAAATAAACTAAGTGGACCAAAGGAAGGAGAAAAACATGAATTAAATATTCAACGGCTACTGCGAGATGAGGTCAATTCTTTTATTATCTTGCTTTGATTCGTAAATTCTTTAGAAAGGTAAATAATGGTAATTATCACGGAAAAAAAGCAAGCCGTTAGGCATACAGTCAACAATAACAAGATGTTTATACCGTCTATTTCAATCGGCTTGCGACCACGACTGCTGTAAACCAACCGAAACGTCGAGCCTTAGTTGAAACTTAGTTTTAAACCGTTAAAAGTGTTTTATTTTAGTGTCCACTCACGTTAACTACAGACAATGCTTAATGTCCTATTTGCTTTTTTAATTAATATAGGAAGTTAAGAAGTTTTGGAGGTTGTTATTTTTTAAGAGTATGTTATGATCGGGGTCGTTTTATCAAACATGTAACTATTAATTCCTACTGTCTAAACGGTAAAGATGAAGTCGAGTGCCTACATTTGTTTTAGTCAGTTTTTAATTACTGTCTGTTGTTTACGCGAGTAGTACAAAAATAAAACACTTTAACGGCTTAAAATACTTTTATTTTTGATATATATTAGTTAAACTTATTTGAAAATTATTTTTAACTTCGTCCCTAAAATAATTTTCAAATGAGTTTAACCAATGTGTATTGCGTTTTAAACCCTTAAAGTGTTTTATTTAAATTAGTCAGTGTTTGTCTGTACAGTAGGTACCTGTATTTGATGACTGTACCACCGGATGCTCTGCCACTGGCGGTTCCCGCCATTTAGCCAATGACTAAACTAAGAGAACGATTTAATAGTCCCGTTTACTTCATCGCCGCAAATATCTGTCTGAGATACTCAGTCATAACACTGAATTACTTATAAGACTACTAGCGCCATCTCTTATTGGTAATGTTACTTACACGTTTCTAAGCGTGCTGATAATAGCAAAATGTTTTATTGAGGTATTTGGAATTAAAATATCGAACTGGAATATGGAACTCACGAATATTGTACTGTTTATATTTATATACGTAAAAGAACGGTACCTAATGGTTATGATTTATAACTGATGATTCAATAATAATTCTATAAGAGATCATGTAATTAATTGATGCCATTCGAAAAACCACATACACAAATTCACGAGGCCCGACAGAGGATTATTTGGTAAATGTGTTGGCGAGTAATCCTGAAAAAAAAATATTCGAAAGAGTAAAACTGTCCGTAATAAATCCGTTTATACTTTGCATTTCCGCCTGTGGCTGTAAACAGGGATTTAAAACGGCTACGATCGCCCTTAGCTACATTTTGCATAATAAAAAGCTATCCGTGACGCAAATCGTATAATTTCAAAGGGGCTATACATGTTGTTATTATATTAAATGTTTTTTTATGATACAGACAAGTATGGAATTCACTTGATGAATACCCCAACTACATAACATCTACACGAGATGCTCGGTCGACCTATTTTGGCTTTGTTTATTCGGAAATCGAATGATTAATACTGAAACGCGACTAAACTTCACACCATTCTCATCCGTGATCTGGACGGAATTTCGTAATTCCCAACACCCATATAATATCCAGATTTCCAGACGAAGTCGAACATGTTTCAGAAAAATTGTAAATTGATTAGAAAATGTTGGATCCAGTGGAGATCGGACGATTATTAGTCGTATATTGCTACTATTACGCCCGAGCCCGTCAAGTAGTTGCTCCCCGTGACCACGGCTGCTGCAAAGCATCCGAAACGTCGGGCCGAAGTTAAAAATCATTTTTAAATAAGTTTAACTAATATATCGCGTTTTAAACCGTTAAAGTGTTTTATTTAAATGTGTACTACTCGCGTAAACTACAGACAGTATTTTGCTATTAATGTATTTTTATATCGGTTTAACACCTTCTGTTGTTATGGCTGTAAAAACGCAGAATTATTGCATTGCTTTGATTCTCTTCGCGCATAGAAAAGGGTCAAACCCACCAAGCTATTTCAGTGACGGATGGTGAGCTTTTGTCTTTTAACTGCTGCTTAATTAATAGTCATTAACGGGACAGACACTAAACAATAAATAATTATGTAAAACCTATTATTTATTATTAACATATACATAGAATCAATTCCCGTGATTATCATGTAAGTATTACGTGACTTTTAACGGTAAAATTGATCGTATTTTATATTTCCTTAGTCGCACGAGTTAGGTTGAAATAACTCGCGAGAGGTGCATGTATCAAAAAGTTGAAAACGTCATGGGTTTTGGACTCGTAGCTCAATTGGGGCACTGTGCTTATGTATGCCGGTTCAAGTTGCCCCGAGTCGAAATTTTTTTCAATTTATTTTCGGTTTTAAATTAAATTTATTTGTTAACTATTTAAATAGGACACTTTTGAGGGTTAAAAACCGGAAACGACGCACCATAGTTAAAATGTATTTATTTAATAATATATTTTAAATATGTTATTTATTTAATTTTGTACTACTCGCGTAATATCCTTGGAATATCCCATTTTTTTAACGGAATATAAATATTTCAAATAACGTATAATTAAGACGCACAGTTAAAATTCACAGACGCCGCTTTATAATCTGTGGATGATAGTTTAAAACAGGCTCAACCATTTTTATAACGGGTTTTTTAAGTTACATTGAGAATAATTGCAAATATTGTTTGCAGTTTACGCGAGTAGGACATATTAAAATAAAACACTTTAACGGTTTAAAACGCGATATATATTAGTTAAAAACACTATATTTTAACTAGTTCATTTCGCGTTTGAAACCGTTTGAAGTGTTTTATTTAAATACGAACATTTGAGAACTTTAATATTTTTCACATGTTATTGCACATGATGGCACTATATAATTTAAAAATCGAAAATAAAGTGATTATTTTAATTTTCGACATTTTTGAGTGAGGCAGGACTTGATCGGGCATCGTCAGTGTTCCGTCCTATTGCTCTATCAATTGAGCTATCGAGTCCTGAAAGTATTCGGTACTCAATAGCTCAATTGATAGAGCAACAGCACGGAACGCTGACGATGTCGGTTCAAATCCTGCCGTAGTCAAACATATTTTCCATTTTTAAATAATACAAAAATTACATTTACTTAGTGCATACGCTGCTAATATCAAACAAGCCAGTCAAAGTATTTCCGTTCTACAGCTGCGACCTTTCCAGGCCCTACAGCAGTTATCGAGTACGTACAGTCAAGGGCTGAACCCCGAGGTACGTCTAACGAGGCCCGATACAGGTTCGCTCGAGTAAACCATTTCAACTTGACCTCTCCGCGACTCTCGGAGTGGCGGACGCGCTCTTGGGCGTCTCAATTGTGCTGACGCTATACAAGTTATTTCCGTTTCTTTGTTCTCCGCACAAAAGAACCTACAAAATTTAACGTACAAGTAATCCGCGAAGTGTCAAGAATTTTGTACGCTATCGAGAGATTTAGCGGCTTGATTACGGAAAGTTTAAGATATTTTCTTTAAGATCGATAAGTTTAAAAAATTAAGACTCGGCCAGGACTTGAATCCGCACCACAGCATTCCGTGTTTCAATTGGTTACAGCAACAGCACGGAACAGCGATATAGGCCTGCTCTAATCGTATTTTTTTTTCAGTCTTTGATCGTTTTTAATGTATATAGTGCCATCGTGTGCAATAACATTACAGACACCTTCCATATTTATTCCCCCCGTAACTACGGCTGCTGCAAAGCAACTGACACAATTAGTAAACGAGTATTGCAAGAAAGGTGTAAGATGTAAGAAAGAAGAAGAAAGATTGTAAGAAGAAATTACTTTTAATATTGAGTGTGTAAAAATCTTTAAATAAAATACATACAAATACATTTTCAATGCACTGTATCTATTTAATATACCAAAATAGTGATTAAAATTTCTCATATTCGCCGAAATGTCCAAAATAAGGTTCCGTCTAATGTGCGACATGAAAGTCTATATTGTCCCGACCGTGCCGTTATTAGCGTTAATTGTTTCTTTTTTGCTCAGCAATTTTAATTGGAAAAAGTCCGTAACGTGCAGTTAAAATTAGTTTGAATGGTGAATGCTTTTTCCACGTAACGTTGTGGACACGAATATTTTTCATGATAGAGGATAGACAAGCATGGGGTTCAAAATACGGAAATCCACAGACTGAAATCGAAACGCCATTAAACTTGACGTCTTTGTCATCTTTATGGGAGGACTAAAGTATGGGAGGACGGAATTTTCCAGATTTACAGATGGAGTCCAATGTGTTTCAGAAAAATTATAAATTTAGTACAAAACACTGTCTATAGTTTACGCGGGTAGTACACATTTAAATAAAACGGTTTAAAACGCGTTTGACGTCAGAGACATCCTCCATCTTTAGTCTCCCCGTGACCACAGCTGCTGCAAAGCATCCGAAACGTCGCACGGTGGGGTATTTGTAACAAAAAGCTGGCCAAAACTATTTCTTATGGTCTAACTACCTAAACTGATAAATTGGTCATATTTTATCTATTTTTGCTCAATGGCGATTACTATACTGCCCTCAGGTACGTTAAAATTGATAATTTTAGCGTACCTTTAATATTATCTAAGAATAAATTATAAAGTAAAATGTTACTGGGTAGAGGGTATTAAAACAATAGATTTTATATATCAAAATACTATATTAGTCAAATTCATTATCATCAGATATATAACTAATCATCTATCGTTGTCGTATATTGTGCTCCTGTATCTTCAGAATCATCACTTTCTGGTATAAGAAATTCCAATGCTTCTTTTGTGAATGGCTTCTTATTCTTCATAAATCTTGATCGCGTACACGATAACAATGGGTCTGAACTCAATAAAAGCCTATTTAGTACATCCACATTGCAAGATATTTTTGAAAACTTTCTAGCAAAATCAGTACGGTATTGCCGAAAGTGTTTGTTTCTCGCTTCTGCCGCTTCTTCAGAGAGCTGGCCTATAGGGATTATGGCATGTTTTATTATTGTAGGTCCATGAACCAACAATTTGTGGAGTGTAGGCGTCATGGGATACCATCCGTGTCTGAACTGCCATTTGAACAGTTTCAATTCCTTTTTGAGACTACTTATTTTTTCAGTTGGACAATTAGTTTCCCTAATGACACAATCCTTCATGTATGCGAACTTGTCATCAAGTAATCGTCCAGAACTTTGCTTTATATAGTTGTAGAGATCTGTCCTACTTTTCTCCCGGACAGTTTCTTCAAATCCTATGAAGACAAAAAATATTTTAAATTTAGTACCTAAATTACTGTTTCATATAAAGAACTATATTTCGAAAAGGCGGATGTTGGCGGATTATGTTTTTGGTTTAAATGATAGTACACAAGATAGGCTAATATTTGTGCTATCATTTTTGACCGAACCTATCCGAACTTTATAACTAAAACACTAAAAAAGGAAAAATAAAACTATAATTTATGCTAAGTTTAATGTTTGCTAATAAAATTTAAAAAAATATTTATATGAATGATATACAAATGAATATAAGTTTTAAAGTACAGTACATACCTCGATCTTCAAGATCCATTATAAAAAACTTCACTTCACTTCTCAGAAATCTTACAATAGCGGTTAATAAAACTCCGTTTTTACAAGCGACGAGAACAAAGACGTGCGATAGGAACAACGACTAAATTCCGATTGTCGGAGGGGCAAACAAAATTGAATGACACTTGTAAGGTGATCGGGGCGTGACGTCATAACTATTCAACAATGAGAAATGAAGGTTCATTTACTAATTGGGTACAAATTTTGATTTCGACTTTTGGCCAGCTTTTTGTTACAAATACCCCACCGTGCGTCGGGCCGAAGTTAAAAATCATTTTCAAATAAGTTTAACTAATATATCGCGTTTTAAACCGTTAAAGTGTTTTATTTAAATTAGTACAAAACGTTGGACGATTTTAGATGGAATAAAATTTACGATGTGTTTAAAAGAAATGTGGTAGATGACTAGTACGAATATATGGGATCATATGTAGATACAGAAAGAAAATGTATGATACAAATTAAATTCTTCTGTACTGTTTCAATAAAAGCAATAACTACGGCCCTACGATTTGAATGCTTTGCAGGCATCGTGGTACGGGGGGGGGGAAGGGCTGAAGATGGGTGTCACTAATGTCAAAATCAAATCTGAAACATTGGAGACAAAAACCTTCCTTTTGAATCACTCTATCTATTTAAAAAAACGCATCAAAATCCCTTGGAAAAAGCGACTTTGTTTAATACTATGTAGTGATGAACTGCCCTCGTAAATAACAAACAATTCGTTCTTCTGTGCAGATCCTTAGAACTATGTAATTAAACTTTGATTAGACAAAGCACAGCGCTCTTAACGCATTTATAGAATTTTATCAAACGCTTCAAAGGCTACAAGTCTCGCGTATAGAACCGCAAAGAAGTGGCGAGCTGCCAATTCGAAAAGTCAATTAAAAACTTACTCAAAGTTAGAATTGGTAAGGGCCACGTTTGTTCCGCGTTTCGCTTCCAGACTAAATCTAAAAATGTTGTTGACTTCCTCCCCGAGATTTACCCTTATTAATCTAGTTAAGAACTAATAGGCTTTAGTCATTACTTTATTTATACGTTTATACTTTGTAGATTAAAAATCGATTTTAGATTGAAAAAAATTACGATGTGGGCAAGATTTGAACCAACATCCATACCGTTACGTGCTTTATATCTTAAGAAAATCATCAATATATGACGTGTAGGACACGGTAGATCAATCGGTTAGAGCAATAGCACGGAACGCTGTGCATGCCGGTTCAACTTCTGCCCGTATCATAAATGTTTTTCAATATAAAATTGATTTTTTTATTTATATAGTGCCATTATGTGCAATAAAATATGAAAAATAATATTTTTTTTTCAAGTTTATACTAATTAATATATTAATACAAGTTACAACGTTATTACATTGTGTAAGGCTTTCACAGCCATCGTTCCGCATATCGTTGGGTTTCGGGCTTCAGGAGATGTTAAACCCACGATTGCCCCCGAAAAACAATGATATGCTTACAACGATATTGTTTTACTAAGCACCATTTTTTTACTCGAAAGTTATTAGTAAGACTTTTCTAAATGTAATTTCTCATTATGTTTCTTTACTATTAGTTTTCAAAACCTTTGCGCGTTAGTTTAACCACTAAGCTACAGAGGCGATCAGCTAATGAGAACAAAAACTAACTGCAAAATATAGCTTACATTCTCGTTAAACAAAAAGCACTAAATCCACGTCACTGTCGGAAAATGGCGTGCGTGTTCATTATAATGTCAAGCAGACTATATGACAGATTATGTGACGTCAGATGTAAAGACAAGGGTACGTTGGGATCGATTTAGATAGTTCTAGAATTTTCGAATTCTAGTCTCTTTATAGAACGTCATTGTATTATATTGTTTGACTTACTAATATATAAAGCTCATAGTTTTTTAAAGGCGCTTATCTCAGGGACTACCGGTTCAAAATGAAAAATTCATTTTGTGATGGTTATAGCATCTATCGAAGAAGGATTTAGGCTATAAGATCGCTAAGATGTGAAAAAAAACGGGGCAAACTATTAATATTTGCGGGTTTCCGATGCATACGATACTCAAACGATTAAAGATACCCAAAAAATATGTATGAAAGAATGATTCCTCTAATGATAAAAAATATACAAAATATCGTCTATTTTGTAATATTATATAAAGATGTGGAGGAGGTGTGTAAAAACAAATTTGGATGCCCATAAAATATTATAATAATCATTCTACGCCGACGAAACCGCTGGTACAGCATGTTTATTTATTTATATAAACAAAAGTACGAAGACATTCAAATTAATTAAATATCTAAATAAGTTATGAAACAAACATTCTATCTTACCTATCACGTCTAAAAATGGACCATCCATATATACCCACGATGCTAGATAGTGACGAAGCTATATAAAGCTCGATTAATCTACACAATGAACAAACTGTGCACTAAGGGTTATTGTTGGATTATCTGACCCTGGGTTTGAGGGCAATCACGCGATCGCGTGGCCTTATAGGTACGAACTATATATATAACTACGCGAGACATAGCTTCGATAAGTCATTAGTAAACACACATTTTAGAAAGATGAAAAATATATGAAAAAAAAAGTTTCAAACCACCAAAGCTTGGTTATTCTGGTATGGCTAAAAAATCTATTTCTCATGTAGAAAAGGAAGAACATATTTAAGTTAAAAATATTAATTTATATTAACGATAATGTCAAACGTGTTAAATATTCAAAACTTTATTTTAAGTTAATTGGATTTATTGTCTAATAAGTTAAAAATGTGTATTGATTGACTATTATTTAAACTGTAACACCATTTTAAACTAAAGATAGTTTATAGAAATATGACCTTTGACTTAAATCTTTAACGAAATTAAAGTTGTTTTAGTAAACTTCAATGCCTCCAAGGTATATACATCTGCGCCACCTAGCGGGCAGTAGGAGCAGGACTAAATGATGTTCTAAATATAAGCGCCCTCTATGAATAAAAACTAAAATGTTAACCTTAATACAATATTTAAAAACTATAATTTTATTTAAACAAAATAAAGACAAACTTAAAATACTGGAAACAAAGGCCGTAGAAGTAAACTAATAATAATAAACACATTATGTAATTAAAATTGAATGAATTAATTAAAACATTAGTGTGAATTTTATCAATTTTTTTTTTTTATTGTTACAAATAATATTATAACAAATAACGTTATTATTAATTTTATCGACTATGGCTAGTTAGAATGGTTCCTAACATTAAAACTGAATTGTAAACATCATGAATGTTATAAGAACATCGAATCGAAGCTCCCATCGAGCTTGCATACAGTTTAATGCCATAAAAATCGATTCGATAATCCAGTGAAATTTTGCAAACCGTATTCAAGCTATATATAGACGGGTCAATAAGGTGTTCGCTGGCGACGCCGCGTCTGCCGAATCGCGATGTTGATGTTCGAAATATGCCGTGTGTTCTGCACGTCGCTTTTTCCTCCTTTTTTTGTTTTACTACACTCGAGAGCAAAAAAAACGACTATAATTTCGTGTTCGACGGTAACTACTATAACAATATAAAAAAATGAATTGCATTTTAAATTTAACAAGTTCTATTTTCAAAATTTATATAAATTTTTGTATTTTTTAAATTTCTACTTTAGAAATACAAAAATTTTTTTGAAGTTTATGTTAATGCTAAATCACGACATGTAAAAAGTTAATAAAAAGTAAAAATAAGTGGTAATATCTGACATACCTGTATACCTGTTGTTATATACGACCTTTATGGCTAACAGACAAGTAAAAAAACGGTACTAAAATTTGTATCAGAACAAAGGAACAGAGGTGTATGTGACGGTAGCTACTAGTAGATAAGCATAGTAAGTCGTAAGTCCCTATGAGTTCCGTATAGCTTACAGCGGAATCTTACATTTCATTTTTGTTTCTTATATAGTTTATAACGTTATATTAAGTTTTATTAATACCAAATATCTATATGTATACGACTTACGTCAATTAATTGCCTTCCCAGAATAGCAATTGGTTTTTTTTGTATAGTTACTATTTCAGACATGAATAAAATCCTATGTACAAACCAAAGTCTTCTTTAAGGAATATTCTTAGATTATACGAAAATGTATACACACGTTATATGTGTATATATGTACTTATCAATAGACCAACCGCAGAATTTTGAATACATGTATGTAAAATGTGCAAATTAATTTTCCACAATTGCCACGCGTCATGGCTTTTCCAGCCACGAACTGTGGTTTGTGACCCGGACAGAATTTCGGTATTCCTTCCACTTGATTTATGTCGGAGTTTCCAGTCGATAAGTCTAATTTGTGCTAGAAATAGAAATAACTCACATACTGAAACATAACGAGACGAAACTTCAACTATTTTTGTCGACTTCTTTATTACGATTCAACTTTTAATTCAAGAGGAGTTTTACTGGTTTTAAATATACGGAAATCAACTGTAGTAAACTTCACGGCTTTTTTTATCTGTGGACTGTGATTTATTAACCATACATTGCTACCGTAACACCAACGACCCCAAAAGTATGTAGTAAAGAGTTTTTTTTAATAAAATACTTTAAACGACTGCTCAAAAGCATCGTAAAATTTAAAAATCGAAAATAAATTTCATAAATTTGCGACTCGGTAGGACTTGAACCGGCATCTTCAAATGATTTTTTCAATTTATTTTCGATTTTTTTAATTATAATATAGTACCTTCATGTGCAAACATGTAAAAAATATTAAAGTTTTTAAGCATCGTAAGAGTCGAGTCGTATTAATTTGAGTAAATTGCAAATAAGTTTTTGGCCGGGGGTTTTCCCCCGGGGGAGGGGTGCGGGAAAAAAAAAAAAAAAGGGGGAAAATTAGCAGTCTGTTATACTTCGCCTTTTAAACCGTTCAAAGTGTTTTATTGAATTGTGTACTCCTCGGAAACTAGACTATTATTAGCCCGTTATTTGATGAGTATAATTATATAAAAATGTAAAAATACATGAAGCAAATTGTTTTTTAATGTATTAAGAGTAATCAGCCAAGAACCAAGAATATTGTGAGCAAAAAATTGTCCGAATGTCAAAGTCAAAGCCAAAAAGTCCACCTCCCATCAAGTGAACGTCAAGCTCATCTATCCTCCTCTACATTAAAAATCAAAACTGTGGACTACGTTATACGTTTTACTATCCTGCAGATTTCGTACATCGCTCAATGCCATAAAAGATAGTGCTTTTGAAAATGTACAATGTGTCGCCGACCTTCGCGGTATATCGCCGATATTTGGGCGCAGTCATAAAATTGAATAACCGTTCACCTTGATGTCATGACTAAGCGAAAAATTGTCACAGAACTACTGGTACATAAAACATTTCGATGAAATACAACGCAAAACGACATGACATTTATAAACTTAATGATTGGACACTTTAGCTTTCCCTACCCTCCGTAGCTCAATAACATCGCATTCAGCTTAATGCAAAAGGTCTAGGATTCCAATTCCAGTCAATAATAGTTTCGTTCACGGGCACTAAGGTCAACGGCTATCAAAATTTAAATCCTGTTTCCTGTCGTGGGGCATGGGTCGACCATATTTCTGTGTCCGTTTCACTGATCGGCTTCATTTATAGACTTCTGTGCCCTACTGATACAATCTATTGTTTACCCGGGATTCGAACCCAGGACCTCGTGTGCCTAACGCAATCCTAGACAACACGTTTGATCAATTAGGTACAAAGACTTCATTCATCAAATTTGATGTAGTTTGCCATGTAAAATGGGTTTTTGTAATTTAGCGTAGCTGTAGCGAGACATAGAAAACACTTTTAACGGTTAAAACGCGAAATGTATTAGTTATACTACGTTTCGGATACTTTGTAGCAGACGTCACGGGGAGAGTGGTTCGTCTTAAACCGTTGAAGTGATTTTTATTTATGTTTTGTGTTCTTTTCTTTACGCGAGTAGTATACATTTAAATAAAACACTTTAACGGTTTAGCAGTCGTGGTCACGGGGAGTCTCTCCGTCAAAGCATCCGAAACGTCGGGCCAAAGTTAAAAATAATTTTCAAATAAGTTTAACTACTATATATCACGTTTTAAACCTTTAAAGTGTTTTATTTTAAAGTGATAACACAGTAACCAATAAATGAAGCAAAAAAGAAATTGTAATAATATCTAAACTCAAACTAAGCATCTTAGCCAAATATTGTTATTTAAGCTTACAAAATTATAAACAAATTATTGTATTGCGAATAAACATTTCGACTAAATCGATCGCGAAATAATTCGAAATTCCCAGTACTAAAATAGGTTCCTAATATGTTTTCATCATGAACGCCGAAGTCCCGACGTGATGGAGGCGGGCACGTGTCCGGAATAATATTTAAGGCTGCGGTCTGATATAGGCGCTATAAATCGCACGTGCTACCCAGCGTCAAGAAACTTTTTTGTCGAGTATGTTGGTTGGTAGCAATGTATGGCTAATAATCGTCGTGGATTCGATCCCCACCGGGTCCAAAATTCTTCAATTTACATTTTTTTAAACATTGGACGTCGGGAAATCTGGATATTAAATGAGTTATAGGAATATAGGAATACACTCCGGGTCACGAACCACTACAGATAAAAAAGCCGTGTCGTTTAATCACGTTTCGGTTTTAGTCTGTGGATTTCCAAATATCCAAAGCCAAAATAGCTTGACAGTGCATCTTGTTTAGATGCTATAGGGGTATATCACCTGCCATCAAGTAAACCCTGTGCGTGTCTGTCCTCCTCTAAATTAAAAAATAAATTACAGCGCGACAGGTAGTTGTCAGTACCATCATGTACGAATACTTAATTAGCTTATATATAATTTATTGTCGTGTCACTTTAGGAGAGGACAGACAAACATGTGATTCTCTTGATGGAGACAAAATACCTTTATATTAATTTCACAATTATTATTATCATTAGCACAGAACAATAATATCTCAATAAGAAGCATTGAAACCGTGATTAAACTTCACGGTTTTTTAATCTGTAGATGATGGTTCAGAATTTCGATATTCCTACCACCCATTAATTATCCAGATTCCCAGACGAAGTCCAATATGTTTCGCATTAATGCTTAATGTCAAAGTATGAAAGAGACAACAACAATAGATCAACGCTTGAGATTATACGCGATCTAAAGCGTTCTAGGAGACCGCAGCCTTAAAGTTTTGAAGCAGCTATAAGTTTAGCTTTGTTATAAAGAATAACCTCGTTCTTGAGGCGTGACAAATGCGTTGGAGGTGCTGAAAATAACTAGAGCTCCTTTGATATTACGAAGTTGGGGTTGGCATAAATATGGCGTCTGAATACTTGAAATTAAATTTTTGAGGTTACACCAAATGTACTTTTTACAATATTGTGTGTTGTATGTACGTACATCATAATGTTTTATTTAATATTACTTTCCATAATTGAGATATGTATTAACATATAATGGCTTTAAAGACTTGTGGTGGCAGGGTAAATTCCTGTTTCCCCGTTCCAGTAGGGCATGGGGCGAAATCATTTCTATGTCTAATAATTTATTGATCAAGTTTCCTTATGGCTGCACTATTCAATGCAATATTTCTATAACTCATTATTGGTCATTTATTACCCGTAGTTTTAGTACCTAACGTGTCTCTTATTGTACTGGTATTAAAAATTATAGATTTATTGTAAGAAAATATATTATCTAATACTTTCTGTAGTTTACGCGAGTAGTACACATTTAAATAAAACGTTTTAACGGTTTAAAACCCGATATATTTTAGTTAAACTTGTTTGAAAATTTGTTATCTACGGCCCGATAAGCTGTTGATATTTTTAATTTTTTCACTAATAGCTCGAAATGTTACGTATTAATATTACTAGTTAGTTTTATAAATCTAGTGATTCATAGTTACTAAAGCATAAATCAAAATCAGGAGAAAAAATTAAGTAATAATATGTGCCTTTGTGTTTGAAATACTGATTTCTTAACGAGGCATCCACATTTTCGTGGCCGTATCACAAATCGATCGTCACTGTAGCTAAATCATTAAACGGGTTGACTGTGTTCGAATCCCGGGGAAACAGTAAATTGTTTCGGTCAGGCAGGGCACAGAAGCGTGATCAACTACTTGCTTGTGAATAAAAACACATCAGAGAATCGGACACAGAGATGTCATCCAAACGGAATGCTTTCACTTATCGATTATACATTAAGAGGTAAGTAGATAAACAAACTTTTCAACGGGGTAAAGGAAGAAAGAACTATAGTCTTCAAAACCAGAATGTGTCTCGGTAAACTCAACGATTCTAATACAAGAATTTATACGTCGAAGGAATTATTTATGCCCCAAACGTAACCAATCTCACACACGACAACGATATACAAATAATATATTCTCATAAATATGAAAATCTGGTACCGATGCGGCAATAAACTCCTTTATGTAAAAGCAATGGTAATCCAAAATTATTCATTATACGTTCTGGAATATTTCAATAAGGAAACAGAACAGGGTTCTCTTGACCTGGATTTGGGTCCCTAAATTACAAGAGCATATCAAGTTTTATTAATAGCATGAACTCATTAAATAAAACAATTTAAACTGTTTCAAATGAAAAATATATTTATTTATAGTACTATGGCGTATATAATAATTTGCTGAGTTTTATTTAATAAGAACGTTCTATGTTTAAATATAAATCCGCCGTTTGTATCTAATATATAAAATTCTCGTGTCACGGTGTTCGAACTTGAACTCCTCCGAAACGGCTCGACCGATTTTCACCAAATTTCATATGTGTATTCAATAGGTCTGAGAATAGGACAACATCTATTTTTCATCCCCCTAAGTGATAAGGGTGGTTCACCCTTAATTTTTTTTAAATTTTTGAACAAAATTTTTAATTTCTATTTTTTTATGATACAATATACAAAAATACATACAATCCTCAATTTTCACCCTTCTACGATCAACCCTTATTTTTTAATATACATAATAGTAAAATTATTTAAATGGCAAAACAACTATACTAATGTTATAACGCTGAATAGTTTGTTTGTTTGAACGCGCTAATCCCAGGTACTACTGGTTCGGTTTGAATTTTTTTTTATGTTGGTTGGACCATTTATCGAGTAAGACTTTATGCTATAAAATATCATGGTGCGGTCAATAGGTGAGAAGAAAAATTTATATGTATATGAATTAATTACTTTTTCTTAATTGCTCTAAAACAACAGTATATATCTATTCTTTATTACTCACAAGAACTTTTCTTGTGGTAATCCAATTTCGTCGTTCTATCTATATCTATTAGTTTTTATGTAATATAAACCATTTATTTGTGTTTTATCATCTGGTATCAAAATCATATCCCTTCTTGTTCAATAGGGTGGTACACAGAATATCGACAGTGATATTTAAAAAGTGTGTACGTACTACCAAAATCAAACTTTAGTCACTATACTGTTAAAATTAAATACGGTTTGTAGGTTACGCGAGTAGTACACATTTTAATAAGACAATTTTAACGGTTTAAAACGTGATTGTATTAGTTAAGTTTATAATTTGATGAGGGTATACATATTTAAATAAAACACTTTAACGGTTTAAAACGCGATATATTAGTTAAACTTATTTGAAAATGATTTTTAACTTCGGCCCGACGTTTCGGATGCTTTGCAGCAGCCGTGGTCACGGTGAGAAATCATTTTCAAATCAGTTTAACTAATATATCGCGTTTTAAACCGTTAAAGTGTTTTATTTAAATGTGTACTACTCGCGTAAACTATAGGGTACTTTTATTTAAAATCTAACCGAAACTTCGGATTCTGAAAGCCGAAACAGAATCATACAGAGGCTGTAGACTATATAATTTGTAAGCCTGACAAAATATCAACGAATCAGTTGTACATATATAATTACTTAACACTAAGTTTTGACGATTGTCTATATTACGACATAAAGCATACAAACTTACTCGCTCCCTCAACTGGGTGCTTTCTATACATCGATCTACAACACATAGCGTTGACAAGCCGTTTTATATAACCTGTGCGACCCAAACCCGTTGTATAACGCGTAGGCAGGTTATCGAAAACGGCGATACCACTCCCAACAGATGAACATCGAAGCGCAAAATAAAACACATTTGCAGGGTAACATTTATTAATGACATTTTATTTAGTGTAGAAGAAGGAAGGATTTAATAAGATTGAGTTTGCCAGAGGGCGCGCAAAGTAAAATTTAAGAGCTCACAATATTCACTGGACACAAAAGGCTCGGACTTTACATTCCGCTCAACTTTGACCTTTTGACATTGATGGAAATTAAAATAAATGGCTGATCCAGTGAGCTTCGAATGATAATGAGGAAAGCTTGCAAGACAGTGGATAGAGAGAAGAAACATACAGATGGTTGGTTTGTTCGTGGTCATTGCTGTGTGTCGGCTGCGAGCCAGATCGTCGCAGCCGCCAGATGGCGTGGCGCGCGGCCACCAACCGCGCGAATCCGTGGCGAGCCAGGCTCGGGAGCTACGCGCGCATATCACCGCTCAACAAGTCCTAAGCTACGCCCGGACCCGACGAACACCAGGACTCCGATCAACAAGTGTAAAGATAACCCCACAGCACAACAGCTAAAGCCTGCTTAATCACAACCGAGTATCACAAAAGCGGTGGCAAGCGACGCTACGTGGACGGCGGCTTATGTAATGCTAACTTATCTACTTGCAAAACGTGCAAACACTAATGATCACAGAAAAAAGCCTTATCACTATTAGAAGTGCGCCCGTGGGGTTATGTAACGGAGTCTCGGTGTGCAATTGTAGGGCGGGCGGACGCAAAGGACATGCGCGTAAGTTAGGAGTCAGGCGAGCACTGCTTTCGAAGTGCGACTCGCGCTTGGCCCTCGCCACCCCTCCCTCGGTTTCTCTTGCCCTCGCCCGCGACCGCCCCATTCCACGTGAACCAGTTTGATATAATCAGCAGACGTAATCTCTTTTAATTTCTGCTGGGAATCGGGCAGATTTCGTTCTTTGGCTATTCTTTGCTTCCTTCATATTTTTAAAAAATTTGAACGAAAGTTATTTTAAAATGATAAGTGACCGTTCAACTAGCGTAATATTTAAAGTAATATCTATCTCGCATTATTTTACGTAAAATGTTTCCAAGTTTATTAACTAATTAATGCAAAAAACACTTTTCATAATCGTAGAATATAATTCTATCCGAATATAGTTTCTAGTCAATTGCTTATTTTAAATGGATATTTGAAATATAAACAAATATTCTTTATTGCCATCTAGCGACGAATAGCAGAACCGCAAGTAACAGGTGCCAATCCGTCTCGTATAGCTACGCGGTACGATCTACGAGAAAACTGTAGAGGGCTACGAAACAAAATACTGCTATACAAGTTTTGGTATTATACCTTCAAGAGTCAACATTGAAGAAAATTATAACTTTTTGATTTCGATAATAAGCTAAGCGATAAAAATAACCCTTGTATTATAGTATTAGTTTTTACAATCATATCCAGATAAGTTTAACTAATACATATCGCATTTTAAACCGTTAAAGTATTTTGTTAAACTATTGCGAAAATTACAGATAGCAAGAAATCGATATTTTTTTTCATAATGTAGTAAAATAATAATAAATACATGTGACGTTTTCTACAAGGTTTAAAAAGTCGAAACTCTAATTTTTCTCTATGCAGGGGACATCTACAGATTTACCGTTAAGTATTGTCTATAGTATAAAAGAGTAGTATACACCTAAATAAAACATATTTAAACAGTTGTAAACACGAAATATATTAGTTAACTTATTTACAATTTATTTCAACAACAGCACGACGTTTCCGATGTTTTTCAGCAGCCAACACCGCGCGACAATGGCGTATATATTGCGAGTTGTAAACTGTTAAAAATGTTTTATGTGAATTAACCATTGTTATTATAGACAAGTAGTCGACGTGACTTCTGTGCCTTGACTAACTATCATAATAGTAAACATCGCGATTAAGTATTAGTGATTATATAGATAAATAATATCTATATGAAAGTCCTTTTATTTTAATTTATATTTTAAGCATCTTATCATCCCTATCTCGTTTTTATGTTGTCTTCAGAACACAACATTAAAACGACATCTGAAGTGAACCCTTTGAGAATTCAATGTGAAGTGTATTTAATAATTTAGTAGACAGCCAGATATTCATTTAAAGCGATTCCTTTTTTAGCTAAAGAGACTAATATTTTAGATTTGAAAGTGTTTTATTTAAATAGCTTTTTTTAAACTTAAAGTCGGCTCGAACGCATTTTTACGTTTAAACTACTCTCGTATAAAACCGTTAAAATATCTTATTTATTACTTTTTTAATTTTTACTAGAGATTCGCTGAAAATCAGTGTTGTAGCTACTTACTCGAACGCGGTACTTTTTTTGATAATATATCAATTACATTGTTTTATAATTAACTGGTGGAGTCAGCGTTTTGCCTAAAACCTAAAACCTGTTGTTTAATTTTATAATCTTAAGGTGTTACCCACGACGTCAGTCGCGTCCCGTCGTTCTTGCAAGTTAGAAATATAGTATAGTATTTAAGAGTAATAAATTTTCTTATATATTTTTTTGGTATCTAGAACCATTTTCGCACCGTACGCAACGGAAAAACTCAAAAATGAATTATTTTCTTCGTCTTTTCCATGCTTTCCGCTGTTACTTCGCTCCTATTAGTCACATCGCGATATGTTATAGACTATAGCTTTAATTGATAAATTGTCTAACGAACACAAAAATAATTGTTCAATTCGAATTAATTGTTCCTGAGATTAGAGGATTTAAACAAACTCTTCAGCTTTATACATTAGTATAGACATAGAAAAGGACAATTCACATTTTTAGCCGTGGGTTCGACTATCTAACGTGTCTTTTAATTACAAAGAAAAAATTGAAAACTTCGCACCAGAAAACCTCAATAGCAAATATTTCAAAAGCAGGTTTACAATTCGATATGGTTTAAACCGCGATATATTTGTTAAACTTATTTGAAAATGATTTTTAACTTCGGCCCGACGTTTCGTTTGCCTTGCAGCAGCCGTGGTCACGGGGAGACAGAGACGTTAGTGTTTTATTTAGATGTGTACTACACGCGTAAGCTATAGACAGTATTTAATTCGACATGTACGGTTGAATGGGAGAGCGTACAGCTCGTTTTCAAATGAAGCAAGATAAAAATAGAACTAGTACACCTGAGGGCGACGTCAAAATTAATTTCCTTTAAATTCGAGCGTTCACACAAACAACTGCACCGCTCGCGCCGCCAATTTTCCTTCATTCGATCGAAAGTAGGCCGACCCATTTTCTACGGAATACCTAGGCATACCTCCCCTTTCGTTTTTATCCCGTTCATATTATGTTTCTAGTCCGCTCGGTAAAAATGCTCGCGATATATGCTTTCGTAACGCAATGCTGGAGCATTATTAATTGTATTGATTAAATTAAAATAAAATCATTATTTTTTTTGAAATTATAATAAAAATAAGAAAATAATCCGTGCTGTTGCTCTGCTTGGAACGCTGACGATGCCGGTTCAAGTCCTGCCCGAGTCGAAATTTTTTTTCAATTTATTTTCGATTTTTAAATTATATAGTGCCTTCATGTGCAATAACATGTAAACAATATTAATGTTTACAAATACTAATTATTTGTTAGAGTTGTATCATGAGTTACAGCTTCACCAAAACGGCCGATTTCATGCCGGTTCAGCTAGTGTGTAATATTTAGCTTCTCATTAGACAAGCGCTGTCAATTACAACTTAATTCAATGTTATATGGACAAACGAAATTATTTCACGTTAAACTAGGAAAGCCTGGGAACAAAATAATCATGTTAGTGAAGTTGTAGCTCAAATAAAACTTATTTAGCTTATTGCCCGAGCTGAAAATGAACCAGTTGTATTCTTTTATTTGCTTTCGGAATAAGCAAAACGCCGCTTAGTTGTTCCGTCGAAGATACAACTTACAAATTCGGGCACAATTCGAACTTAAAAAATTATTCGCTATTCGAAAAATTTGGTAGTCGTAGTTTGTAAGTGTTATTCGAGTTTTTCCGACGATCGATGCTAAACGAACAAGAGTTTTTCCGAGTATGTATGTAGGATATATTGCGTTATAGCGTTTAAAATACAGAACCCTTAAGACGAGGTGTCAAACTACTTGTAATGGAGTTAAATTCTTATCAAACATTTCATAAATTTAATTGTTTAATTACATTTATATTAAAATTTATCCAAGTAAAAAAAATTATATAAGATATTAGTACGCTGTGTTTGATATAAGCGCGACTATATATAAACACGTTGATAAGGATTTATTAAATACTGTCTGTAGTTTACGCGAGTACTACACATTTAAATAAAACACTTCAACGGTTCAAAACGCGATATATTCTTTTCGTTTCGGACGAAACGTCGGGCCGTAGTTAAAAATAATTTTCAAACAAGTTTAACTAAAATATATCGCTTTTCAAACCGTTAAAATGTTTTATTCAAATAGGATTCACTATTATAATTGAGCTACCGGTTTTTGAGAGAGCAACAGCACGGAAGCCTTCAGTCTGTCCGAGTCGAACATTTTTTCAACTATTTTCATTTTTAAATAAAGTCAATAACATGTAACAAATTATGTTTTCAGGATTCATACTTTGATAGTCAAATAATATATTAGTGTTTTTTAATTGTTTCTTTATCTAGTTATGTAGTAATTTAGGCATCAAAGAAAACGGGCTCGTTGGTACAATTATAGGTATCAGTATGGCGATTAGCCATCAAAAAGTCGTGGGTTTGATACCCACCGGAACCGTGATACTTCTAATCAATATGTACTTAAAAAAAATTTTGACTTCGTGTGAATATTAAAATGGTGGCTGCAACGTCGAAATTCCATCCCTTCTAAGAACCAGCATCCACATGTGAAGTTTAATCGCTTTTCGGTTTCAGTCTTTCGATTATCCAAGGCCAATATAAGTCGACGGCGCATCGGGTGTGGGTTTTTTGGGGGGGGGTGGGGGGGGGCTCTTTTTTTTTTTACACAAAAAAAAAAAGGGGGAGAAAAAAACCCCCAAATTAAAAAAAAGAAGAAAAAAAAAAAATCTGGGGGGGGAAACGCGGGGGCCGGGGCGCCGCTTTGGGGGAAAAAGGGTTTTTGGGCCCCCCCAGTGGTTTTTTAAAAGCTTCTCATCCCACGTGTCCCATCGTTATTGGAATGTGAAATACCACCTATTCTTTTATACATATTTATTCGTATCTTAAACTGTTTTGACAGTGTACAATGGAAACCCATAATGATGATTAATTTTCCCAGTTTTGTTCACATTTCCCGCTGTATCTTCGTTTGTATTAGTCATAGCGCAATGCCTATAACCTTCCTCGATAAATTCTCTAATCAACAAAAAAATAATGTTTTGAATCGAACCAGTAGTTCCCGAGATGAGCGCGATCAAAAATACATACTCTTCAGCTTTATATATAAGTAAGTATATAGATATCTAATCTGTGTTACAAAATATCCCATTTCCCGTTCCCGTCGAACAAGAGACGAATTGTTTACCTCATATCGTCTGATATGGCAATAAAATAGATTTATATGAGGTTATTTTGTAAACCCATCGCTTCACCTAGCCCCATCGATCATTTGCCCCTTTCTTCGGCTTTTTTCTTTTGTTCTACGCGATGATAGTACAGTTCGTATTATCCTTACTGAGTGTTCGTTTGAAATATTGTTGTTTAAAGTTTTGCGTATAATGTTATCTGTACTGTACTTTGTACTGTGGTGGAAAATGGGTATTTTTCATGAGTGAACAATACTATACAATAGGACATGACATATATGGCAGCGTTTTTTTTACAAATTATATTATACTCTTCCGTGTGTTTAATTAAAACACTATTAACGGCTTGAAACGCAAAACAGCAGCAGCTGCAAAAAATTCAAAACAAAAGTTAAAATTAATTAAAAATTAGTTTTATAAATACTGTCTATAGTTTACGCGAGTAGTACACATTTAAATAAAACACTTTAACGGTTTAAAACGCGATATATTAGTTAAACTTATTCGAAAATGATTTTTAACTTCGGCCCGACGTTTCGGATGCTTTGAAAAACGCAAAAGCTGCAAATTCGAAACGTCGGGCCGAAGTTAAAAATCATTTTCAATTAAGTTTAACTAATATATCGCGTTTTAAACCGTTAATTTTTATTAAATTAGTTTAATTTGTTTTCAAGCTTAAATAGTTTTATTAGTATTAGTTTTTATACACATTAACACCATTACACAATCTAAAAACATTTTAAACCGTTTTGACGGGTTTTTAAACGTGTACTTTTCGCGTAAACTACAGACAATACTTCTGTGTGTTTCATGTATCAATTACAAATGTTGAGTTAACATTTAACCACGTGTACTAATATTATATGTAGTACTTTTAAAAACTTTTTTTTCCGTAGATAATGCTGGCACAGTTCATAATACGAACAATATGAACACATGATTCTGTGACAAAATGACAACAACGGCACAAGGTTGAACACTTCAGTCGCAGTGAATGAATATTTTTATTTATTTCAAAGCTTAAAGTTTTGTTCTGACACGGAAAGTGAAAAGTTGTGTATGCTCCGGAGATTTCTATTTTCGCTTTGTCCATTTGACTGCGCGGTAAGTGATAAATATGAGAAGTTTCAACTTCAGATGTTTCTGCTATATATATATGAAGTTGTCTCGTTTGGTATTAAACATTCATAAGTTAACAAATATGTTTTGCGTTTTAAACCGTTAAAGGTGTTTTATTTAAATGTATATTACGTCGTGTAAACTATCAGACGATATTTGTAACTATGAAAAAATCTCACAAATATATAAAGATAATAATCTTGATAAAACAATATCAAATTAGCCGATGTAATTATTATTAAATTCGACGTTTAGGAAAAATATATGAACTTAGAAGGGGGGGGGGGGGGGAGACTATGAATATTTAAATACACGATAAGTACTACTCGGTAATTTTAAGTGATAGATTATTATTTTAAATAAATGTTGTATGCATTTTTATGTATATGTTTGTATACATACATACTAGTAGAAACTACCAACCCGAAATTGCATTTGGTTTTTGGGATAGATTGAGATTAATAGCGCCAGAGTCACTTCTCAAAATGTACTCAAATACATACACATTGCAAATAAGTCCTCAATTCTATTTAGCACAATGTATAATTCTTGTAAAACGCCAGATTATCGCGCGTACAAAGCTTTTGTACACAGTGTGTTAATAAAGACTTGTCAAGCAGATATCACACAGTTTTGCACTTATGCTAACAACTAGAAATGTTGGCTAAATAGACCGCAACTCAAGCCTAACTACTTTGATACTGCCATAATATTTTCTTTACAAAAAACCTTGACGTACATATGTTTCCTACATTCAGCAATAGAACAAAAATTTTAATCAAAGCTTATAAACACATTTACTGTTTAAAACGTGAAATATATAAATTCTTGACGGGCTTGTTCTCTCCCAAGGGGCCTCTACCAGGTCCAAAGTGCTTCTCAAAAAATTTTCAGAAACATGGACTTCGTCTAGAAATCGGATGCTTTGCAGTAGCCGCGGTTACGGGTGACGTAAGCGTCGGGTCGTAGTTATTTTATATGAAAAATGGTTTCTTTGATTTGCGCTTGTCATCGATAATATTATTTGCGTTTGCTTTTAATGTTATAGAAATAGTTTTTTTAGCTAATGTTCTTGTTTTTTTTTGGTCTGTCTCATTCCTTCTAGCAGTTTCAAACAAGCAAAACTGTAGTTATAGCTAGTAAACAAATGATTACTAGTAACATCAATGCACGGTAGACAAGGTTACTACGCCCTAGCAATGTAAACATCGGAATCTCTACATAGTTACCTCAAGTAGAATCCTTAAATACATTCTGTAGTTTCCACGAGTAGTACAAATTTAAATAAAACACTTTAACAGTTTAAGTCGCAATATATACTAATTTTATTTATTCAACGTCACGTCAGGCCATAGTTAAAATATTTTTTTTAATAAGGTTAACTAATAAATATCGCGTTTTAAACCGTGAAAGTGTTTTATTTAGATAGGATCCTTCTTTGTATTACGGTCATTCCTGGGTCCCTGGCCGTATAAAGGACAAACATGTTTTTTATTTATTTTTTTTATGATAGAGGAAAACAGCCAAGCGTAGGGTCACTAGCTAAAACACCCCAGTTTTATAACATCGAAACAAG
The DNA here is from genome assembly GCA_963661955.1 of Leptosia nina. Classification (NCBI taxonomy): domain Eukaryota; kingdom Metazoa; phylum Arthropoda; class Insecta; order Lepidoptera; family Pieridae; genus Leptosia; species Leptosia nina. The sequence continues at coordinate 6,459 of CAVLEF010000174.1, read as the reverse complement.
ATGCGCTGTCGCTATTATAAAATAAAACGCTTTTAACGGTTTAAAACGCTGAAATTACTCTTTAATATTTAACTATGGATAAATTTCGGACGCTTAGCAGCAGTTGTGGTCACGGAAGTAAAATTGTATATAAGTAACCTAATATATTTCGCGTTTTAAACCGTTAAAGAAGTGTTGTACATGTGTACTACACATAGACAGTACTTTACTATTTGTTTTATAACTTAGACCCACGTTGCTGCTCCAGTGTGGGTTCGCAGTGTGGGTTGGTGAAATATTTGGCAATCGGAAGCGACGTAAAAATTGATGTCTGTTTATTCTTTCCCCAAACTCTTGAACCTGGGACATTATGATCTATATTAACCATTAGACCAAGGAGACTGTCGGGTTAATTATAAGGCCGCTAGAGCCAGAGTAGCCTACCTGCAATTTTATGATTTGACTTATTTAAATTTTTATAGTCTAAAAATGATAATTTACAAGAGCACCGTGACCGAAAATTGTTAACATAATTCTCACACAAATTCAAATTCATTTTCGCCTTAGTTAATTGTGTATTTTATTTTCCTCCTGATTGGAAAATCACGTTTGTTATTAGGCCACTCTGGCTCTAGCCGTATATGAGTGTATGCAAGCTAATAAATACAGCTCAGCTACAAGCCGAGTGCTCTTATTACAGACTTTTACTGATAAGCCAGCGATATTTTTTAGGTCATTGGCAAGAGCGGATTCTAAAATTTCAAGGCCACTGACGAAACGTCTAAAATAGGTGAAGTGCAGCGTATCTATGAGAAATTTATTATTTATTTTGGCAACGGCACATCGATATTTTTCTACCACTTACACTTGTTATTTGGGACTGAAACTTGGCAACGGTGCTGAATAACCAAATTCAATTTCACCTTGACTTATTAACCTAGAAATGGTTTTTCGGTTTGTTATTTCCAAAGACGTTCAACTAAACGTGCAATTAATACGTAAAATCAACAACACCTTCAGTAAATATATATTATTTAGCTATATGAGTATTTGTTATAAGTTAAATATTCTTAAATACTGTCTGTGGCTTACGCTTAAAACGAGGAAAATTCTTCATCGTCGAGGGTTACCGTTGCGTGCTCTGCGAAAACGATGCAAGATACCCAAAAAATATGTATGAAAGAATAGGTTCTCTTTAAATGATAAAACAATTATAAAGCTGAGGAAGTGGTTTGTAAAATTTGAAAACAAAATTTTGATGCTCGAAATATTCATTCTACACGAACGAAATCGCTGGCACAGCTAGTGTAAAATACGCTTATTAACACTACAAAGGATAAAATAAGATTCATTGCTTGAAAAGATTAATAAATGAAGCGGGCTTGTTGGCCTAATGGTAATGATTTATTAGTTTTGAACATTTTTAAAAATAACTTTAACGGACGGCTGCTGCAAAGCATCCGAAATGTCGGGCCGTAGTTAAAATAATTTTAAAACAAGTTTAACTAATATATTTAACGCGTTTTGAACCGTTAAAGTGTGTATTTAAATATCTTAGGTATATAAATATTTTTTTAATATGAGTATTTCTTATAAGTTAAAAATGTAAATCCATATAAATTGTTGAAATCTCTTTCAAGTTAAGGACATAGTATTATCAAAATACAATCTATAACATACTGAAAACACACTTATTATCTCTTCAACATTTAAAAGAAGACAGATGTAATCATATGTATATTATGTGTTCCGTTAGACGTCCGAGGTCCATTATGAGAGAGTACATCGTTAGTTCCTCGCTTTGCCGCTAGATGTCGACCTTTCTCGATTTCCCACCGCCAGCGCCCCCTCCACTGTAACTCTACCTGAATTTGCCACGCACAGGCAAGCCGCCAGACTCTTAGATCATTGTTGCGTCGTTTTTCGAACTGCGCGGTCGCTAGTTCTAGCTTTAAAAAACGAGTATTTTTATTGCTTTAAAAATTTTTTTATTCGACCTACAAGTCTAGTGAATTTCCCATAAAAGTTTTTTGAAGTGAAGTGGTTAGAATGAGCAATACAAGTGCTGACGTGTATAATGAAGAAAATAAAACTGTTAAAAATTGTGAAGACGTGTCTTCCGTGCAATTAAGTGTTTCGAACGTGCAGTCAGCGATGCCAACTCAGCACGTTGAGAACGAATTATCTGCGTCTTCCAACGAGTCGTGTTCATCGTCAAGTACTAGTTCGAGCGAAGAAGAGGATCGACCGCCGCCAAAAAGACCACGAAAAGAACGCCACGTACGCAGCGATTCTCGCGATTCGTTTCGAGAAATAGATTTAAGGTTTGAACAGTTGTCTCGACAGTTGGTAAGTCATTTAAATAATACGTTTTGCAACTACGTGGCATCATCAAACTCACATCAGAAAGTGAGCACCGAATCTAATGTCAACCTAAGCGATCCTTTTAGCAATTCACCAATAATTATTAAAGATATTGCACAATTAGACGTGTCGGTTCAGGAACCACAGATTCCAAAGGCAAACTCTGATCGCGTGTCAAAGTTAATTTCAATGCAGAGGTTCAACTCCTCCGATTGGAATGGTGTACGATATGTAGACATACAAAAGAAGTATGTGGCATTCCCTGCTTTTACCGAACTGAAAATTAATGAAGAGTTGCGTTTCTTAGAGCATCAAAATGGTCAGAAGTCTTACCTTATGGAACGGAGTTTTGCTGCGTTATCTAATGCTTTTTTAGCACAAAATGAGTTTGTTAACAAAGCGTTGCGGTCTATTATAGATTGGTCCTCTCAGTCGGACGTTATACTTAATTCTTCTTCTATTTATGATAAATTAAAAGAATTTTTCGGTCAAAACTCGGAATATAAGGCGGTTTCTCATGACATTTTGCAAATAATTTGCGGAAAACGTGCTGAAGCTTTAGAGTTACGACGTAAAACATTGCTTACAAATTTAAAAAGAAAATATGTAAGAGAAGATTTGGACAAAATTCCGCCTTCTGCAGAATATATGTTTAATCCGGAAATATTATCTACATATTTACAAAAAATGGGTGGTACTGATAAAATTGATAAGATCGTTGGGTCTCAACCTAAGACGCGAGGCAAGTCGCCAGCGCACGGCAATCCACCTATGCCTTCTACGTCTCAAGAAAAGCCCTTTCGTGTTAAACAGTACAATGCAAAGCAAAATCATAAAAAACAAAACACGGAAGATTTTGATAAAAAACAAAGGGGGGGACGCAAATCTAATAGAGTTAATAAATATAAGCATAAATGACTCAAAAGGATTTTCGGGCGGTTGTTTGAGGTACTATCGCAAAAATTGGAAGAAATTACATCCTCCTTCTTCAATTCTGAAAATTATTACTTCCGCTCGAATACCTTTCAATCAACGACCACCCTTGCTAATACCTACGCAGGATATTCTAAAAAAGTTCGAGACTCCTGTGTCAGCGGTCATGAATCTAGAAATTCAAACAATGATTCGAGAGCGTGTATTGGAATTTGCACCCATGACGCCATCTTTCATATCCCCGCTTTTTATAATAAGAAAAAACAACGGCAAGAATCGTGTGATTTTCAATCTGAAGGCATTAAATCAGTTTATGAAACCCGAGCCCTTTCATCTGTTTCATCACTATCAAATGCCGAAGTTCTTACAACAGGGCGATTGGATGGTAAAATTGGATATCAGCCAGGCTTACTACCACGTCCCAATCTCGGTGAAACACCGATGTTTCCTACGTGTCAGTTACAAGGGAAGACTACTTCAAATGACGTGCCTACCATTTGGCTTAGCAATCGCTCCAAAAATGTTTGCTTCGGTAACAAACTGGACAGCAGAACTTTTACGCCGTCAAGGTTTAAGAGTCATTGTCTTCTTGGACGATTACCTGCTCGTCCACCAGGACAGGGAAGTCCTCCAGGCCCAGGTTCACAAAGCCATGCAATTTCTGCAGAATCTAGGCTGGAACATAAACTCAAAGAAATCGATATGCACTCCTACGAGACTAATCGATTTTCTGGGTATCACTTGGGACACAAACTCAAACAGAAAGTTCCTACCCACAGAAAAAATCAACAAAATACGTCAGTGTCTATCGACTCGTCTGTCAGCCGGCAATTGGACTCTCAAGCAGGCCCAATGCCTCTTAGGGTATCTCAATTTTGCAACCTTCATCACCCACCGGGGAAGGTTGCACTGCCGAACGCTACAGCAACACAGCAATGCTTTAATGATGAGTCCAATTCAGAGCAGCCCATTGGCAGAAGAAGTGAGACAAGAATTGGCTTGGTGGCTGCACAACATCGATCAAAAGACCGCGATCCACTTGCACAGAAGTCGCACAAATTACCTAACAACAGACGCTTCCGATGTTCAGTGGGGAGCTCTAGTCAACAGCAAATCTGTCAGAGGTCATTGGACTCCGCGGCAAATGACCTGGCATTGCAATCTGAAGGAGATGCATGCTGTAATAGCTGCAATCTTATCGGATCCAGAAGCCTTGAAGGATTCGAAAATAATTCTACAGAGCGACAGCAAAACAGTTGTATCGTATATAAAAAACGAAGGCGGAACGAAGTCGAAAAGACTGCTTGCAATGACCAAAGAACTTTTGGCACTGACGGACAGTTTGAATATAGTACTAATCCCTCATCACTTACCGGGAATGTACAACATGGAAGCCGATCATCTCTCGCGAAATCGCAAAGGCGGCGAATGGCATCTTTTACCCGAGGCAAGCAGGGAAATATTCAATCTGTGGGGAACACCCGAAATAGATCTTTTTGCTTCAAAAGAGGCACACGTCGTGGAGAATTATGTTACGCTAGACTTATTAGACTGGAACGCTTGCTATCACGACGCCTTCAGCAGATCCTGGAAATACGACCTGGCGTGGATATTTCCTCCGCCGGCGCTTCTACCTCAAGTATTGCACCACCTCAACTCAGCGCAAGGCAGGTTCATTGTAGTAGCACCCAAGTGGATGAAGCCTTTTTGGCGCCCAGATCTAAAAAATCGAGCTTTGGCTCATCCAGTTATGATACGAGATCTCGACAAAACTCTAATCAACACCGTGACACGGCAGGCTCCGCCTCAAGTGTTGAAATTACAAATGGAAGCATGGTTAATTTCGGCTGGGACTCGCTTATAGAAAACTGGTCGAATGATGAGAAAAATCTCCTTTCAACATGCTGGAGGCAATCCACGAGGAAAACCTATGCTCCTATTTGGAAAAAATGGGTGAAGTGGTGTCAAGAAAATAATTTAGATTATCAATTCCCGGCGCCAACTAATGTGGCTAGATATTTAGCTAGACTATTCCTCAATGATCATTTAGCTTATCGATCTATCTTAGTGCACAAATCTGTTATAGCATCAATTTGTGAAACCCTAAGTGATGTAAAAATTTCTTCAAATAATTTGGTAAAACATTTGCTTAAAGCCATCTCCATCGCTAAACCAATACCTCAAAAGCTACCAATATGGGATGCGAGAACGGTCATACATTACTTAAGAGATTCGAGCCCGAATGAAAATAGTCTATTTGATGTCTCGAAGCGAACAGCCACTATTCTCCGATTGACATCAGGTCGTAGAGTGCATGACTTAACTCTCTTGCACTGTGACCCTCAGCATTTCATTGATAAAGGTGACTCAATCATTTTGCACCCAGTATTCGGTTCTAAAACGGATACAGGATCGTATAGGCAAACTAGTTGGACATTATTAGATTGTCCTGATAAACGTTTAAATCCTTTATTTTGGCTTAGAACGCTAGTCGAAGTATCTAAGTTTACTAGAGGCTCCCTAACTAATTTATTTATTACCACTAGGGACCCGGTAAAACCGGCTACAACTACTATTATAGGGGGTTGGGTTAAGAAAGTCCTTTCAGAATCGGGCATAGAAGCCTCGCCTGGTAGTTGTAGGTCAGCTGTGGCATCTCTCAATTTTTTAGAAAAATATCCCATTAATGAGATTCTTGCCAAAGCAAATTGGCGCCACGAACAAACGTTTAAGAGATATTATTGTCGAAATGTAGAGAGTAATACTCAGAGTGTTGAAACACATTCTCTGTCTCAATACTTTAAGCCTAGTGATGATTAAATAATATTTAGTACCTACTGTATGATATAAAAAATGATTTTGAATTCCATTATGATTATTTAATAAATAATTTAAATTCACATTGTTGCGTTCTATTTTACAAGCCACCAGGAGATAACAAACACTTCTCTCATAATGGACCTCGGACGTCTAACGGAACACATAATATGGAAATTTTACCTTAAATTAAAATTTTTATTATGTTTCCTGAGACGTCCGAGGTCCAGACAAGGTCTACCTGGTTATTCACATTTATTATGAGATTAACAATGATCTAAGAGTCTGGCGGCTTGCCTGTGCGTGGCAAATTCAGGTAGAGTTACAGTGGAGGGGGCGCTGGCGGTGGGAAATCGAGAAAGGTCG
>CAVLEF010000168.1:0-11670 GCA_963661955.1 Leptosia nina | reverse complement strand
AATATAATAAACAGCCGTGGTCACGGGTTCAAATTACATTCGTTTCTGTTCCAAATTGGCTTTCCTTTTACATGTTTATTTATTTATATTTTCTAAAACTTTTTCTACCTTGATAGAGCTGTGTCAGCGACTTCGTCCGAGAGAATCGTTGTTTTGGGACATCCACATTCGTTTTTGCAAACGAATCTAAGGAGAAATAATTCTTTTATACATATTTTTGGATATCTTGATCCGATTTCGCAGCGTACGCCTCGGAACCCACACTGATGAATAACTTTCCCAATTTTTTTCACATTTCTCGCTGTGTCTTTCGCTTGTATTAGTCACAGGGCTGATGTTTAAAAGCCTTTCATAGAAGGGGCAGTAGTAGAGTAATACGTCAGATATTGAACCCTAGACCTTCGTGCTTATCTCAAAGCTTATAACAATTTATCTACGAAAGTATTCCTCTATCTTGACTTTCTAAACCTTTATATATTTACTTGGTACATAGAAAATAAAATCTTACATATACATTGAGAACCCACGAACAACGAACTCGATCATTTATTTCCGCGTTTCAATCGAGGTAAAATTAAAATTAAAAGAGTTTAAGGGCGCAGTGTAATCCTATGCGTGTAAAAATAAAATTAACAAATAACATAATAATGCAGATGCATTATTATGTTATTTGTTAATAAATTATATTTAATAAAATAAAATATAATAATATTTTATTTTTATATATTACGTAATATATGTAGATACATATATTACGTAATATATAAAAATAAAATATTATTATAATTATATCGTTCAAGTCTTTTAAAAGTACCCTTTGCTAAAACGAATTTGTTAGAAAAAGCGTCCTGGACAAGAGCAGTAGAGGTAGTAAACTTACTTCATAGGGAAAAAAAGACATTTTCTATAATGCATGGAGTGAGCTCGTGAAGTGTTTACAGTTTGTAATTTCATATGGATTATAAAATAATAAGCTGATAATACTAATAGTAAAGTAACGATCTTTAATATTAGTTAATAGGTAGTTATAAGTCATAGTTTAATTGAATTGTATATTTCTATGTTAGTTTTTAAGTTCAGTGTTGAATTGCGCCACCTGTCATGACATTGTAATGTTATTTTTCTATAATAAAAATACATTGAATTATAGAAAATTAAGTTTTGACAAACTTGGATGCCAAGATTGTTGACATTGCGAAAGACAGACTAGCGCCATGTTCATTTGATGGTAGGTACAATATCCTATCAGATTTACACTTCACGAGTATTTCATCTTCCGACTACGGAATTTCCAGATTTGTATCATCCAATTAACATCTAGACTTTCCGGTGGAAGTGTAACAAATTTCAGAAAACTATAAATTGATCTCAAAATACTCGCTGTCTCGGTGGAATCGAACCCGTTAATTATAAACTACAAATTAGATCATTGGACCGCGTTTTACTAAACTGATTCTGATGTAACTATTCTCTATAACTAACCCATAATAAATAGCGTACAGTCTGCAGTACATATTATATTAGACTCATAATAACATAAAACTACCTTCGTGTTTTGGTTATTCGGGGACAGATTTGTGTGCGCCAAACCTCAGCTAGTGATTGTAGTAAACTACTAAGTTATCATGTGTTGTTTGTCTTTTCGAATTAATTCATGATTTAAAAATCGAAAATAAATAAAAAACATTTGACTCGGGCAGGAATTGAATCGGCATCGTTCCGTGCTATTTTTAACCAATTAAGCTACCAAATCCTACACCTTATCGTCGATTTTTTTCAACTTATTAATACATGCGTCTGTCGCGCAATGTAATGTTAACCTTAACACTTGCGAATTAAGGTTTAATGTCTTATGTATTTGTTGATGAATTAATGAAATTAGCATGAGATTAGAAATCTAGACATCAAAATCTGCACTAGATATCCGAAACAACTAATTAGTCTTGCTAAATCCATTCTTTGTTGTCTAAATTTGAGGAAAACATCGCTTTTTTGAGCAAGGTCAAGACAACAAAATTGGAAAAATTTTGTAATGAATTAATGATAATTATGCCTCAGGCAAAAAGCCTGTTATTACAATTTTGGAATGATAATTCTTAATTTAATCCACCGATTCAAACATCAAAGATTGTCCAAAACAGAAGTTTTCCTTTATTACAATTGCTTTGAAAGTAATTTGGGAATTCTTGCAAATGTTATTGACGTCTGCTTTTAACTTTGGAAGGGGAAATTAGGAATCATTTATAATAAAAGGGTTCGGTTGTCGTGGAATTATAATAATATCTACGTTCAGTGGTTAAAACATTATGAATATCGTAGTTGTTTTTATGAGACAGAAAAACAAGTGTGAGCTTCATTTAATGGAAGGGGAAACATCCCAGTCGTAAAAGATCACAACCAGTTACATTGTAGTAGACCTTTAGGACATTTGGAACAAATGTTAAACTGTTTGTCCGTAGTAAGTAAGATACTTTGAACGGCTAAGCTGATATTTTTGTTAGTCTCGTGAATATAAGTAGAATACGTTAATTAAATACTGTCTATAGTTTACGCGAGTAGTACACATTCAAGGGAGACAGGTTTAAAAGATCGACAATGACGTACACGGTTGCTAAATTAGTTAGATCAACATCACGGAACGCTGTGGTTGCCGGTTCAAGTCCTGTTCTTGTAGTAATTTTTTTTTTAAATTCTAAAGATTTTTAATTTAAAAATGTTTTTTTTTTTTTTTATTGGATTCTTACGTATTGTGTTCCTAAGGAGCCACGAATACCAACCGGGCGTTTTGGGCGAGCGCGATAGCGCTCGCCGTGTTTGCGGCTAGACCAAGGGTGCCCCGAGGGGGGGCATCGGCCTCGGCTTGGACCGCCGCAATTTAAAAATGCGCACCTGTAGCTGAATGGTTAAACGTGTTGCCTAGCATTGCGTTAAGCCCGAGAGGTCCTGGGTTCGAATCCCGGGGAAACAGTAAATTGTGTCGGTTGGGCAGGGCACAGAAGCCTGATCAACTACTTGCCTGAAAATAAAACCGATCAATGAAACGGGTTTTCACTTTTTATGCCCCGTAGGGGATCCGAGAATGTATATGTACACGTGGTTTTTGCAAAAATATTTTCACGTTATTTGAAAAAAAAGCCAGCAGGTAGTTTCGCCGTTATACGCCCTGTATCGACAAGTAATGTATGGAAAACGCCAACCGAAACATTTGTATGAAAATCAGATTTGAATTTAAAGCGAGCTGGATTACGGTTCAACGGACACATTGGCTTTGCAGAATACTGCGAAGTCTGTATATTTTTCAGATAACACACAGAGTGTTAAGGAGTTACTGCTTTCTCTTCGAAATTTAAAAAATCTTTGGGTAATATACGAGATTGAGGTATATTATGTACGTAATATTTCTTTATGACAGACACGGAAACGCCATTCATGGAAAAGCCATGGAACAACAAGCTGACATTTCTTCGCCATGTCATGAAGTATTTCGACGTTATATGATTACCATAAAAACGGTTCTTGTTTTGTAATCTTAAAAGATATAAACCTCTCAAGACGAGAGTTTTTTGAATTATTATTAACAGTTCTTATCTATAATACGCTAAACACTGTCATCTATTTTGGCTTTGGATATTCGGCGATCCACCATTTTGGGTATCTTGAACAATTTTTACAGCGCACGTGTTCGAGCTATGTTTATACTAAATTCATCTCTGTTTTGGAGAGAATACAAAAATATTTTTTCAATTCAAACCAGTATTTTCTGAGATTAGCGCGTTCAAACAAACAAAATCTTCAACTTTATTATATTAGTATAGATTAGCAAGATCCGCTATCATCCTATTTTTGATTTTAGTCTGATTTCTGAATGAAACGCGATTAAACTGCTTTTTAGGTATCGTGCACTGTTGCTACTCGGACGTACTATCGATATTCCTACCTTCCAATGCATATCCAAATTTGTGCTGCAAAGTACCCGTAACGTCGCTTGTTGTAAATAAAAAGTGAACTAATATTTTCGTGTTTAAAACTGTTTTATATATGTTCAAATAAGTTGTACAGAGGAAAAAGGGTTTATAACTAAACATGCTACGACATTAAGTCACAAACATATAATGCATAGAATAAATAATGATTCAAGAGCTATACAAATGGATCTTTTGCATTTTATATAAACGACACAAAGAAAACATTTAAGTGTTAGTTACAACAGTTTGCAATAGATAAATAAAATGCTGCGCTAGTTATACAACGGCCTCTATAGCCAAATGCTTAAAACAAAAAAGCATTGTGTTAAGCGCGAGAGGTCCTGGGTTCGAATCTCGGAAAAAGAGAAGAATGGTTTCCGCCGGGCAGCAAATAAATCTGATCAACTACTTGCCTGTAAATAACGTCGATATTAAAAACGGAGATAGAAATGTAGCAGTAAGCCCCACAGGATACTTTAAATTAAGCACATAAGTACTTTGAATTTAATATAAGTCACAGTGTGAACGCGAACTTTAAAACGGCCACACAGATTTTAATAAAATTTTGTATAGTATTGTATAGTAAGTTAGTCCTGGAAATAATAGGTGTTAATCTATTTTTGCTAGTATTTTCTACCAAATTCTATAGAAATAATTTATATGGCAAAACAATGTCTGTGGGGTCAATATATATATGTTTTAATTATATTCTTATGAATTTCAATCATTTAAAAAGAATAAAGGCAGTGCTAGCCCTAAAGATACTTAAATTAATTTAAGTTAACAATAGATGTAACGACGTTAATGATCCGTTTTTATTTTATCGCAACGTATGATCACGAATAAAACGTAAAACAATTGATGTTCCACCTGGTTGACATTAAAATTATAATAAATTAAAAATCTATTTAGATTATAAAAAAATGGTGACAACGGCGATATTTGAAGCTCTATTATGCTTTGAACAGCGTTCATTTATTATTTGCGCGTGTATTTAGAAATATAAAAAAACTCTGGATTCTAAAAAACAGCCTGTAAACGCGAATTTACGACCCGGCCAGTTTCGCCAAATACCAAGTACAGAACAGATGGCGCTAGCGTAGCAGTTTCAACCATTGTAGTTAAAATAATTTTATTATAATATATTTCGCGTTTTAAACTGTTCAAGTGTTTTATCTGATGCTGAATATTCTATGGCATAGACATGTAATGTAGATGTCTTGAGTTTGGATTTTAATTCGAACAACTAACAAACTGTGTTTTAAACAACATGTTGTGTATATAATATGTTGTTTTTAGACCTACAATTGATTGTGAAAAAATCTTATCAGTATCTCTCTTTCTTAAAATACTAATTCTATTTTTACTAATGGATTTTCTATTAAATATAGGCCATTTTAGTTAAATACATTAATAGATACAAACCTACAGTACAGTAGCAAAATTTAACCGCGGATGCAGCGATAGACGAACAGAGAACGTGATACAATAACTCGTGTACAAAAAAAATAGGAAAATATTTTCCTGTGTGTGTACATAATCTGAAATTCCGTCACAAAATGAATTTTAGCATATCTGGTTGACTAGTTCAGCACCAATCCCGCGGGTGGACTAACATCGGCGACGAATAATTGGATTTCACTGTGTCACTGCTCTCTATAACAATAAGAGTTTCTAGTTTTAGATATTCGTTTAGATGAATAAAATGTTGTAAAAGACATAACTGTTTTTTAAGTATAGTTAAAAAGGCATACTATGCCCACAATAATCATTCCAGGCGGATTTAGAAATACAATAGAAAACCTGAATATAAATTCGAAAGCTAAAAATTTTTGGGCACCTCGGGATGTAGGCTCAGCTGAATGCTGCACGAAGGGTAACTGTGTTAAACTGTGTATATATCATCATAAATAAAAAATAAAAATAATGCAATAAAATAAATTAAGAAGGTCAACAAAATAAACTAAACAATTAAAACTGCGCAAAAGGGTAAAGCGCAGTCTCTTTACGTTGAATCGCGAAATAGACGATATTTTTTTGATACCTAATTAACTAAGATGTCGTTCCATGTAACTGATGCAAGGAGCACTCTTCATTTTATTAATTCAGCCATTAAATTATTACCATAAACCCCGCACAAATGTTACAAGGAATTCAATAAGAATCTGGTCTTCCACCCAATTGGGTTGATATAATGGAGAGTCCATTCGATTTGTCGGAGCGTGAGGCAGCTATTTGTGGGCGCGTGCAAAACTGTTCGCTACCCATTAACAACGTAATACATTGCCTTTCGTTGGGCTCCACTGGTGACTCCTTCACAGCAGACAAATGGTCTGAATATACGCGTGATTTACTGTAGCCCCGATTTATAAACTGGCCGACAGTGTTTTCTATTATTCAAATGTATGGCGGAAATCCACTGCCACTAGTCACTGGCGTAACATACTGTCGCTAGTATTTTTTGATGTGCTAGAATTTAGATTGATATTTTGCGAGCATGTGTTAAAATTGCACGCACAAAAGTTGGGACAGTGTGGGGGACCGATAAAAAATGCAATTTCATATAAATATTTAAATAAATCACAGTGACCAAGGGAGCAAAGCATTCGAAACGTTGGGCTGTAGGTAAAATTAATTAAATATAAATTAAATAATATACTTCGTGTTTTAAACTATTAAAAATGTTTTATTTAAATGTGTAAACTTCAGATTATATTGAAATATCGTATAATCTATATAAAATGTGGCGTAACGTAGAGAAAAGAATTAACTACACTTTTTTTAATTCTGTCGATAGTTTACGCGAGTTGTACACATTTAAATAAAACACTTTAACGGTTTAAAACGCGATATATTAGTTATTTGTCTCCCCGTGACCACGGCTGCAAAGCATCCGAAATGGGCTGAAGTTAAAAATCATTTACAAATAATTTAAACTAATAAATCGTGTTTTAAACCGTTAAAGTGTTTTATTGAAATGTAAACTTTTTTAGTTGTATAGCATAATATTTATGAGTTTCAAAAATCTTTAGGAATATTCTATATGTGGTATTATCTATGTCCCATTTCAAAACGCCTACAATAAATTAACACATAGAAAAGCATAGCATAGCAGTGTAAATTTATTGTCTGCTCTTAATGTTTTTTTTATAGATACGTATTAACTATTTACTAAATTGAAATTATATAAACTAACCTTAAAAATTATTTAATTAATATTTCTAGGCAGTATTATTTATTCAAAGAATTTCCCGAAATATGAAAAATTATTTCGTTCATGAAATATCTCTCATCCCTCCGTCATAGCGAGTTATAGCGAAGTTGGAAATTTAATTTCTTTGAAATACTCACCCATTGTGAAGTTATTAACATCAAAGGTCTATTTAAATTTCCATTTGTCAATTCGAGGGCAAATTGAAGGGTTTAGAAATAAAACGTCCGAAGTTAGGACTACTTGTTAACACTTTTGTTCGGGGAATTATCTTTGCTGGTATACAAAGTAGGAGTGCATTTAATTTTTGAGGACTATCGACGTTTCTATAGAGAACTAAATATAGTAAGCTAACGAAATAATACTTCGCCTTGTGTTTAGTACGCTTCACAAAATTTTGGATTTAAATTTTATTTTATTTCAGCCCGGAGTTATAGAAGGTGCCACTTCTTAATTGTCTTGATCACGATCATGGTAATCCGCCATAACCACCAACCAATCCGCACGGGAATAGCATGGTGGGTCTAAGCTCTGAAACCTTTCCTATGTGAGAGGAGAACTGTGCTCATCAGTATACCCAGCAGAGCTCATAGCTTAAATAGCTCCTTGGTCAAATTGTAGCAATGCACGACTAATAAACACCAGAATTTATAATTTTACAGAAACACGTTGGTCTTCGTCTAGAAATTTGGATATTAAGTGGGTGGTAGGAATATCGATATTCCATCTGGGTCGCTGACCACCCGTCGTGTATGAAAAAGCCGTGAAGTTTCATCGCGTTTCAGTCTGTGAATTTTTGAATATCCAAAGCCAGTAAAGTAAGTCAATAGCACATCCTGTCGAAATGTTATATGGCTGGGGTATTTCACCTTTCATCAAATGGCATGCTGGCCTATCATTCTCTATCAGAAAAAATAAATGAACATACAGACACAGACGAAAAAAAATACTTGAACTTTGGAGCCGTGTTGGCGTTAAGCATCTGATTTACATTTGTGTGGTCCGGAGTTCGATGCTGCAACCGTTCGGTGTCCACTGCTGGCCTCCCCCCCCCCCAAAGACTTCCAGTACGACCGGTCTTTCGCTAGTTGAATCCAGCGTTTCCCTGCTACCTTGACCAGGTCGTCGGTCCACCTGGAAGAAGGTCGTGCAGGTTTTCGACGTCCGGTACGTCTCGGTCCCAGAATCTCATACTAATTCTACTCATATTAATGTATTACTAACATTAATATGAGTAGAATGAGTAGGAGAGTTTGAAACATTAAATATACTTATAGTTTGGCATATAATTTGCGCTATTTATATAGGATAGTAAAAATATTTTCAGTTACAGCAACGCCGTTTAAAATGAACAATTAATTGCTCATAACGTACATTTTAAAAACTTAAAATGAAATTCATTCATTAGTACTTAAATTGTAAAAATGTGAAATATACTTTCGTGAAATATTGTATTAAAATTAAATGAAAGCTCCATTTTCATGACTGCAGAATGTAGATAACGAAATCCTAACTAGAGCGTGTTCTTATACAGTATGTTCTAAAAATTATGTAAGTAAATTAGACAGTAAAAAATTACCGTCTAATTTACACATGCTTTACCCTATCTACTTTTGGATTACACTAGTATGAATCGTTTTTCTGAAAAACAATAGTAATTATTATAAAGTACTAGCTGTGCCTGCGACTTCATCCACGTAGAATAGTTATTTTCGGCATCAAAGTTTGTTTTTGTAAACCTCCTCATCTTTATAAAGTTTGAAGTGTTACCCACCGCTGTCAACGTCCGGATTAAAGAACGATTTTTTCTAGATCTTTATCTTAATCTAAATTGTATACACATTTTTTACATATTTTTTTTTATCTTGAACAGTTTGTTCCAGCGTGCACAACCAAAGCCTTATATGATGAACATTTTTCCTCATATTATGTTTCCACTGTGTCTTCGCTCGTGGTTGCAGCGTGATGTTTTATAGCCTAAAGCATTTCTCGATAAATGTTTAACTAACACTAAAATATGTCGACTCGGTAGCTCAATTGGTAGAGCAACAGCACGGAACGGTCCTGCCCGAGTCGAAAATTTTTTTAAATTTATTTTCGATTTTTAAATTATATAGTGCCTTGATGTAAAAAAAAAAAATTTAAACAAAAATATTTTTCAAATCAAACCAGTAGTTCTCGAGATTAGCGCGTTCAAACAAACTGTTCAGCTTTATTATATCAGTAAAGATACTAGATATTATATTGGTGGTAAGAATATCGCCATTTCGTCTGGTTCACGACCGCCGACCACAGATGAAAAACCCGTTAAGTTTAATCGCGTTTTTGTTTCAGTCTGTGGATTTCCGAATATTCTAAGGTAAAAAAAACAATATAATGAATAACGGGGTTGTTGATGTGCAAAAATTTAACAAGACTTAAATGTGCTCGAAACATCAACCCCCAATCGGAACACCCTATATAAACCAAATATTTCGCTAACGGCTTTAAGATATATGCACATTCTTTCAGACAAACGCCAGATACCCTAGATTGCATTTGGCGTGAAAATTTAATAAGGTCAGCTCGCCTGAAAATACAGTTCGCGGGAAAAATCCCCTCACTATGCAAGGAGCATTACAGTTGCATTACTAAAAGTGGCTTTAACCGTGGAAAAGGCTTTTCCGGAGTGGAAACTGGGATTTGACTTACGACGCTTAGACAAATCGTTACATTATCACTATACAAGTGATAAAATAAAACAAATTTAACTGACTGAAACGGGATTGTAACGTTAGTATAGGAATTACTTTGGAAGTTTAAAGAAACATTCAGTTAACAAACAAATAAAAAAAATCATTAAAAGTTTAAATCGTACTTAAGATTAATCGTGCTAATTTTAAAATGTGATTTTAATAAAACTTAAAATTTCAAGTTTTGAAAGCAAAAATATGTTGTTTATAGAAGACAGTACAGTGGATAATGTAAAACATATCTATAATCGGGTCGTAGGTATCGAATAACGCGAAGCTTGTTAAAAACGCATTTAACGGTTTAAACGTTGAAATAAATTTGCTAAACTTATTTACAATTTATCTTAACTACGGTCCGACGTTCAAATGCCTTGCAGCAGTCACGGTCAGCCGTTGTTAAAAGTTTAACTAATACATTTGTCGTTTTAACCCGTTAAAAGTTTTTTTATTTAAATGTGTACTACTTGCTTGAAATACAGACAGTGCTGAACATGAAATTGTAGAATTAAATTTAGAACAAACAAACAATTAGTAGTATTTGAGAGCCCTCTTTCTATGGCGCCTTCAAACTGTCGTCCTTTGTTCTATTAGCTTAATCCCTTGGGACGAATAAAACAATATAATTGATTGATAACGGAATGAGTTGACGGAATGAAAATAGCCAACACAGCTTTTGCAATCTGCTGACTCATTTAATATTATTACAGGAAATACTTCTATTTCTTTCTTTTATGATAGAGGACAGACGTAAGGTTGGTTGTGGCCAGCCACATAACATTTAAACAAGATGTGCTGTCGAGCTATTTTTGATTTTCGGCAATCCCCGTGGTGAAAGCGAAACACGATTAAACTTCACGGCTTTTTCGTCTCTGGACGGTGGTAACCCGGACGGAATTTCGATTCCCACTCAATTCATAACACTCAAAATTAAACCTACAAAACTTATGTTTAGAGGTATTTTACATATACATAAAACAACGTCTTAGTAAACGCATTATACAGTTATATTTATAGTCAGCATTCTGTTTAAATCATTATTACAAACACAAAAAAAGGCTTTACATTAAAAAAACATTAACACATTGAGTGATATATCAACTACCACCTGACGTTTATGACGATTATTATCAGGCTAAACCTTAATATATATTTCACATTTTAATCCGTTAAAAGTGCAGTCCAACATTCATATTTTACTATATTCCTATAAGAAAACAGGAAATAGAAATTACAACTATAAAATCGAAATCTAATATCAACACTAAAACTTTGAACGAAACGAGGGTAGTTCGAAAATCCTTAACCATAGCTAAATATTTGTGATCGAACTATCAACCCCGACCCGTCGGCTTGAGTGGTTTATTGAAAGAAGCGCCCTCAGCTTCCGTACACAGTATAAATCAATGGATCGACAGCGGCACACCTTTTTATCTGTATCTGCTTTTATTTGCGCCCAAATAACGAAGATATAAAAATGTATACGGTCGAAAAACTCTATGCCAATATATAAAGTTTATTTTGTTTGTTTGAACACGCTAATCCCAGGAACTACTGGTTCGAATTGGAAATTATTTTTGTATTAGTTAGAGCATTCGAGGAAGCTTATAGGCTAACAACGCGCGATGACTAATGGGAGCGATGAAACAACGGGAAATGTGGAAGTGTGAAAAGTGTGAAATCCCGTTTCCCCATGGCATGGGGCGAACACATTTTTGTGTTCGTTTCATTGACCCGTTCTTTAGCAGGCAAGCAGTTGTTATAT